>BGPR01004471.1:0-80878 GCA_013235015.1 Araneus ventricosus | reverse complement strand
ATATATGTTTTTAAACAATTTCCTGCATTATTTGCGCTGAAGCAAAATACGAAAATTATTTGTAATCAAACTATATGAATAAAATTAATTTACACAAATGTTGTGACAAAATAGCCGTACATACTTCCATTTGGATTACAAATTATGTTTTTTGCTAAAAAACTTTGCAATATAAACATACTGTTTTCTCAATATCAAGCCTAATTCCAAATTTTCAATTTTAGTTGTATCTTCACTATCATTAAACAATGCCAGATTACTATTATGAAGATTTACATGACTTTTCTTAAAACATAAAATTTATGCAGTCTACGGTTATTTCAGTAACGAAAAGAGATAGTAACTAGTGCGTTTATAATTTGTAATTATGTTGTTAAAACGATCATTTCAAATTATGATTCTTTCTTTCTTGGAATGTACGCTTTGACATATCAAATATTCATGAGAATACTGTACACTAATCAGTGTTCTCTAAAATAAACCATTTCAAAGTTATGAACCAAAATATCAAAACTTCCATTTTAGTTGTAATAAAGCATTTAATTTTTTTTTATAATTTATCGTTTTGACTTACTAACAAAGAAAAGTCTTACATTTGCGTATTTCTTATAAAGTAAATACTTACAAAAATTATCAAATAAAATAATAAAATTATGAACTCGAGAGAGATCCTCTATCAACTGAGAATCCGTGTTTGAGAAACAGCGATCGTATTTACAATTGCATATTCATCGTCTCCCACAAGCCGCGCCTACCTAGTGTAGGAGAGCACACCAAATGTTTAATCTTCTGCAAGTCTCAAGATTGGATTCCCTAGAGCAAACCGTCACTTTTGAAACCATCGAAATCAAATCAATTCGAAACATCAACGAGTTTCTCATTCTTCACTGACCTACGGATTCCGAGACTAACGGAAGTAACTAAAATAAGAAAAGAATAAATAATACGTCACAGTTTCTTGTTTGGAAGAATATATTAGATCGTGAGCACTAATACGAGTTATAGAATGTCTGATAACATTTATTAATAAGCGTTTATAAATAACTTATAGAAGGAAATTTTTAATTTTCCGGAATTCTACATAGTTCAAAGTTCAGATTTCATTTCTGACTGAAGAATTAATTTTGGGGCTTCAGCAAAACTTGATTTTATAGAATGAGGTTTTATTCCACAAAAATAGAGTTATTTTAGAGAATTTTTGAGACAATTTACTGTAAAATATTCTATTGTATTGTCGGGTTGTTTAGCAGAAAAACAATTCTGATCGTAATAGATATTAACAAGTTGATAATCGAAACAGATGATTTGTTTCGGAGCTAAACAAGTTCGTTCTCTTCCATAAAATCGCCATCCGTATTTTTATCCTATCATCATAAACAACCTATAGTCTGGATCGATGGGACAAACTCGATTTGAATGCGCTTAATATTGTTTAGCTTTTACAAACTAAACACACGTCCGAAACCATAAAAGGGAAATTATTATTTCACCTTCATCGCCCAAGACTTCGTAAAATTTCCGGTTTCTTTGGATAAATATCTTCGAAATGACTTTTATAGAAATACTTTGCAATTTCTTATCGTTCTGTTTTCATCACAGTTTCGACAGATATGTGATAGTGAAAAGCTGATGTTGGAAATTTGTAACTAGAAACTTGAATCTGTGGATGAATTTCAAGATAAAAGTATCAGTTTCGAAATAAAATCTGCAATTTCGTTTTGGTTGAAATTTAATACCAGTATCTTTATGGATCATGAAATTTTATGGATTATTAATAACATTATCCTTAAGTTTTGCTTCAAAAAAATTTATTAAGATTTTATTAAATCCTTTTCTAGCAAATGGATAGTTTAAAAACATCACAGAGGGAGTCAGAGATTTTTATATGATATCAAACAAATAGTAGTAAGTACTTTTCTTTCAATTGGTTACAAATACTCAAGATTGTGCATTTTTCAGGACTCCTACAAACACTTGCCATGTTTCTCTAAAGGCGTTAATAGCTTTCTTCACTTGCAAATCTCTTTTTCTGGCTTTTTTTGCATTCTCAAGATATTTACAATGAATTGGTGAATTAATTTTGATACGCATTACTCGCGTTCAATAACTGAGTAAAAGCCTGCAGAGGGTATATAAGGTTGATTCCCATGTCTACGGCTTCATTTCGACTATCATTGATTAAAAGGAGTTACAATAATAAACGATAATAGGCCTTTCTTCCAGATGGGGGTCTCTCGATTTCTTATTTTCCCATTAATCGAATTATCCTTCGGTTGTCATGTAGTGCATGCAGATGTACCTTGTTAATTCTCATTCTTTTCTAAATGTAGATTGGAATGAAAAGATTGAGCGTTGCATTTTACAGCATATATTTACTAACTGCCTCAAATCCATCCTATGCAACCAAGGTTAACTTACATTTATTTTTATTTCAGAGGCGATTTCGATTTCGGTGGAAAGCGAGTTCGAGTGCGTAAAAAAGTTGAGAGCGCATTTTAAGCAACATATGTTCTTAATTGACCTATCGAAGCACGGGTCTTCTTTTTACTGATGGATCGGTATTTCGTCCCGCTTGCCTGTAAATAGTTGTCGTCAATCAGGTAAGAGTGCGTTGTTTGATTTTCTTCAGCGCAGCATGAATGTTTCCTTGAAATCTGTGAAAACGATATAGTGAAAGTTTTTATTTTATATTTCGATTCATGACGGAATTGGTGGTTATAATGGTTCTGTATTCAAGCGAGTCGAACCTCTTGAACTTTCCTACACTATAAGAGATCTAAAATACAGAACATTTTATTAAATTTTTGTTAATATTATAAAACATACATTTAATTGTAATGTTGTTAATACTGCAAAAAACAGACGGAAAGAAAAGATAAGCATTGTAATTTTGTGAATACTGGAAAGAGGGTAATTGTGAAAATAGTTCGCATTCGAAAGGAAATGGTAAAACAACACAATAATTGCCGATGAAGAGCTACATCTTAAGTTATTTATTGATTGATATTGGTTGGACGGGTCTGCTGTTCAGAACAATGTCATGTACAATACGGATCGTTCTTAACACTGTATAAGACTATTATTGTCTAGAACTAATAAACTTCTCAGAGTTTAAAGAACGAAAATAACAGGATAATTACATCTTTATTTTATGGTTGACAACTATTTAATAAATTGAAATGAGGAAAACAATGATACCTGGTATTTCAAAAGGGACGTTGAGTGCTAATAGAATTTTCGCGTTAGTAAGGTGTGAGCGAGTTATCTCACAATTTCCTCATATATTTTATAAACTATTATATTAATTATTGTTTTTGTATATTATTTCACCAGAATTTATAATCCCTACCTAATTAGAGGGCTTGTATCGTGAGTATATTCTAGCTTTTTCTTGCAAAACCCGAGTTCAGTTAAGTCGAAATCAGTTGATAATGATATTAACTCAAGTTCCAGATATTAAGAAACAGGAAGAATTTTGCTCGTATTGTAAATGTCTTGAATTCGTTATTCATTGGAAATTTCCATATTACAATTTTCTCAAGGAAGACGTTAGATAGAAAAATAGAAGAACATTATTTAATATCTCTTAAGTTTTCTTAGAAACGGAGTCTATAAGTGAAAATTTCGAAGAAAAAGCTCTATAAGTAGAATGAGATAAGAAAACATTGGAGCAATCATTATAAAAATAATCTGGAAATCGAATTCGGCTTTCAAATTCAAAACATGCTTAGTGACTGATAACATTAGAAGAAAATAAATTTCAGAGATTAATTTAATAATTACATTATTTTTCTTTTTTTTAACTAACAATAGTTCCTTCCTATTTTTTTTACTCTATCATTAATGCATGAAATTCTCACAAAATTACATTATTAAGAATTCGATACAGATAGTAAATAAAAATGTATAGATCTATTATAGGTGGATTTGTAATAGTCTTTTAGTGAAATTCTTTAGAAAGAAGTAAACTATTAATCAATTTAAGCTCCCTTTGAAGATTAAAGCTCTTACCTCCATGTCACGGAATAGGAGAAGTAATTAAAATCAGTCTGTTCTTGAAATGCAATCGCTGCTAATTGATACATTTGAGAAAACAGAAACATTCATGAAGATCTCGGAAAACGAGCATCTCAAGCAACTCTATTATTCCTAGGAATTTAATAAAGAGGCTTTCTGGAGGGCAAAACGAATAGTGTGAGAATGAAAGTAAAGCTAGTGTAATGATAAACATCATTGAATAATCATAAGAAGAGGAAGCTTTGAACATTGGTTTGAAGCTCTCTCTCATATATCAGATTCTACTCTTTCAGCTCTAGAGATGATTATGATTTTTCACTCATCTTTCAGATGCTTTCGAAGTGAATTATATTTAAAATTGAAGAAGTGTTATTATTTTTCTGAAGTTTCGATTATCTTGCTCGCAAGCAGATAATATAAAATTCAGTGAAGCTATAATCTTGTTAAATGTATATATTGGACGTATATGGTATTGTATATGGTTAAGTCCACTTGATAATTACCCTTTCGAATAGTTTAACAGGTGAAGTGCTGCTTTCTATAGCGGAATCGATTGAACTAGCATTGTTATAACTTTAGAACATATGCGAAAGTGGATTGTAACGTCAGACTTAGAATAGTCAATTTTTTTATCAAAGATAAATTTATTAGTTATTAACAAAATAAGTTGTTTCATCGTACAAATGATAATTTGAAGAACTAACTTTCAACTTTCAAAATAAACAATCACAAACCATTTACATTATGTGCAGTCTGTGCCTCGAGAAAAATACATAAAAAACACTGAGTAAGATCGCCTTTAGTTCACTATTTGAAATATAAGACTGAAACCCCATGAAAACAATTCGATTGCAGTGATAATTTTTAATTCATGAATATATACGAGTAATGATATGTTTGACTACTTGATCATAGAAGAGAATTACCAATTAAAATTTTTACTTTTATCATTAGAGGAGGAATAATTTTCCATTGTTTTTTGAAGAAATGTGTATTATATTATAAAGCGAGAATTAATAAATGTGATTATATTATAATCGAAATCATTCTTATACAAAATATTTCTTATCCAAGCATTTGAGTGAAATTTTGGTTGCACGTCATTTTTTGTTGTATTTTCAGCAACCACGAGCCAATATTTGAGACCAGTCTCCATCTCTATGCAGCATTTTCATGTCATAATTTCATTTTCTATTAATCATCTCGTATGATTTTGAAAAATAATTATTTATTTCAAAGATAATCTCATTATCACGCTTATTTCTAAACAGCTAAAAAAAAATCAAATAGATTACTTGCGGAATCTTTTATGTATTTTCTTATCTTTCGATATTTCGATAAGAGAAAGAGAATGGATTAATTCAGATACCATTTAAAAAATGAAAAAAAATGTCCAAAATTAATCCTTTTTTTATAAAAAATGATTTAGATAATTTAAAATAATTGCGATATTTAGACTCATTTGCAAATATTCAGATAATTTTGTGAGATTTTTGTATTACACCAATGAGAAAAACAAATTTTAAAAACAAAAAACTCATTTTAAAATCCACACTTAAATCTAAAGCAGGAATGAAAGTAGTATTGTATAAAATTGTATTATAAAATCTAGGTTCTAAGAGAGGAGTTATCGTAAATTCCAAAAATCTTCTAATGACATTGAAGACGATCCTATTGGACGTGAAGTTTATCCAATCTAAAATGAAGGAGATCGGAATATAAATAGGACAGAGTGTAGTGGACTTGTGCAATGCCTCGCACGTTAGGATTAGGCGATCGAGGACGCTCCGTGAATCTTATTAAATGTTGTGTGACTGTGATGTGCTAATCAAATGTATTACACTGCGAAGTGTAGGAAGGATGCTCAGGTGTGTGTTTAAGCAATAAAAATCTCACTGCCAGAATTGTTCGATATTTTCCCACTTAGCTAGCTTCCCACTGGACTTCAAAATAGAACAAAACAAGGAATATATATGAGCAATACTCTGCTTTGATTTAAAGCCACCAGCAACTGAAGCTAGTAGTAAGGTCTGCTCAGGCTACGAGACAGGGTTCCAGGCTCAAGCAATTCCCTGAGAAGATCCGCCCGTAGCTCTGTGGAACCTGTTGTATGATATAGTAGCGGCAAACGTCCCTCCACGCCGGCTGATGCAGGAAGCTCGGAGGATGCCAGTACTGTGCTGGCCTGCCGCCACACGGCTCATAATTACGAGGTCCCTCGTGTTTGCTTCAGAGAGAGAACTGAGCTAAAAGTAAACTAAGCTAAAATCAGTTGCTAAGAAAAAGTGGAATATAAGGCAATGTTGAAAGATGCACTAACATGGTGCTAAAGAGACAGTTTTAAGAAGAAAACGTTCTCAATGCCTGTCTCGGAAAGAGGAATTTGATTCCACGCGCACCAAAACGCCGCGAAAACGTTGTATGGGAGATCTCTATATTCGATAACTTCCCTATGTCAAATATAATTAATAGTCGTTTTTTGAGAGATAAAAGGGTATAACAACAAAGTTGAAAAATTGAAATTCAGATTGATTTCGGCGTCTGGAGTCAAAGTTGGGCAAAAAAATACTGCTGAATTGGCGCGCGATACTCATATCTCAAGGTACATATATTAAATACATAACTAATTCTTACTTAGAGAATAAAGAATTATAGAACAGAAGTTATAATAATAAAAAAAAAATTAGCAAAAATCGGAAACGACGAGGTCGCGCGAGTAAAATAATCCTACACCATTACATGGCGGCTGACTTTGAAAAAAGACACCTCCATCATTTGAAAAAAATGGTTTAATGAACTTTGGCATAGCTGCTAATTAAAATAATGTATTGCATCTTGAAACTAGGTATGAAAATAATATTCCAACTGACGCTAACATACATTTTTTAATGCTAAAATGTTTTTCCGATAATACGTGACGAGTTGTAGTTGAAGCAATGAATAATCAGACAATAAATATGTCTATTTATATAAAAGAAGAAATCATTTGACCCTTAAAAAACATAAATATATTTAACTTATATCATTTACTTTCTACTGACTCAAAGGATATTAAAATATTTAAATTTTATAAATTTATTTGTTATCCCTCAGGTCAATAGTTTAACAGTATAAATAAACGATTAATAAATATCTTTGTAAAAATAGCTTTAAAACAATCTCCAGAATCATTAAATTACAGTTCGAAGTAAAGGAAGTTAATTGCTTACTATTTTACATGTCTAAACATGACTGTCGAGATTTCTGAAATGACATTACCACGAATCCATACCTCAACAGGTTCTACCGTATTTTACCTACCAGCATACAAATAACAACCACATGCAGCAATCTGTCCTTAAGCTGCTTGCTCTTACTACATCTTCACAAAATTCCAGTTTTCACCTCTAACCAGCTGGAGCATAGGCAACGGATGAAATGTTCACTTCGTTTCGATTAGAGAATAAAATCGAATTGAAATGAACGAGAGTTTGGCAGATGATTCACCCAGTTTTTAACAACTTTCAAAATTGAGCGGAATGTCTCTGTTTATCAGATTTGGAGAAAGTAATATACACTGGAAATTTACCCATACTTGAAAAGTTTTAATTTTAGTTATTTTTTTTATAAGTTCAATGCAGGACTTGTACTGCAACAGTGGGGATAAGTTTCTGCTTTATGGAAATCATTTTTAAGTGCGCGCATTATTCAACGACAGGTTTATGCACTAGCTCAATCACGTCTTGAAATTGTAATTGATAAAATTCCTAATGAAATGTGGTCTGATTTGAAATATTATTTAACGCGAACAAGATTATTTAATATTAATTAATAATTTAAAACGCCTTCACCAAAATTACCTAACTGAATGTTGAGAGCATTATATTACTCTTATATCTTTAAAGTATTATTTTTTTATATGACACTTACTTTTTTTAAACTGTGACTTTCACTGTTCATAAACAGATAACAGGTAAATATATATATAGTTGTTTTCTACAAAATAAAAAAAAAACAATGGAAAGGTTATATTTATTTTTTTCTTGTTATATGCGACCCTTTATCAAGTGGTCATAATTTTCATCCAGTTATACGAACTCATCGTATACGGGGAATGTACTGTATTTGTAGAATATCATAGTTATTTATATACAGTTAATAGCTAAATATTAAAGAATTCGTCTGTATTTAGCAAATGTTGTTTAATATTTACTGATTTCTTGACAACGAAGCGGCAGCCAATAGTACATCAGGTTAAAAAACAGGTAAATAAAAGATCAGCAACAATTTGATGAATTTCGACACCAAATATGCAGAAATGAAGAAAGGAGAAAATTTTTAACTACTGAAAATTACAAGAAGAAATACACTTAAATTAATAGGATTGAACGCATTTTTTTTTACTCATTTCTTCTCTTCTTAGAAATCATCAATAAAATGAAATTGAAAAAAAATACTGATGCGATAAATAAATAGCACAACTCTCTCTTCTGGATTTTCATAACAAGAGGGTTTTTAATGGCTCATTTACGGTGAAACATCGAAAATTGAAATTCTTTCCAGGCCTTTTCAGACTACTCGAAAACTAAGGCTGCTGGGTTCTATAATGAAATGCTTCCCGCATTGGTGTGAAAGGAAAGAAATAACCTGCAGCCCATGGCTAAAATGGAATTCTGACTCAAAGGAAATGGATGTTCTCGAAAGAAAAAAGGAGAGAATTCGGATCAGAGGAATATTTCAGTCTATTTTCTTGTTCTTGTTTGTATTGCAGAAAATTTAAGATGATAAATAATAAGTTGAAAGGTTTCAAGGGTGAGGGAGATTTTGACGTTGCAAAGTTAATAAATTGAATAGGTTTAAAGAGTGAGGAACATTTGTGATTTTACAAGTTGTATATTTGAAATTTTTCGAGAAAATGAAAAAAAAAAAAACGAATAAGATGTCATAATCACCTTAGTTAGAATTTTATTTTAGCAAACAATTAATGAAAGCAGAATACAAAATTTTTGTTGAGTTACTAAATTGCACTTCGCTATCTTATATAACATGAGAATTTATCCAACTGTGTTAACTTGCCGTATTTTGGTTTAGCAAACTCTTTATTAAAAAGTCCTGCTTACTTTTTTACTTTCTTTCTGATAGAAACTGAGTAAGATTCATATACTACTTATCAGATCTATTATAATGTATAATTATCAGATCTATTATAATGTATAATTATCGAATCTATTATAATGTATAATTATCAGATATATTAAATTGCATAATTTTCAAGATCATTATAATTCCTTATTTATTAAATTGCTGTATTGCATAGTTATCAGATTTATTACAATGTATTACTAGTTATGATTCATAATGTTTCACATAACATTCCTAGAGACATATGTCTATAATATAAATTCAAATCTTGTAGCCATCAACAATAGTTCAAAATATTTAAAAACAACTGCGTGTGTTTTTTTACAAAAGATTTTGAACTCCTATCCATATGTAGCACATACTATCTGCAGTAAACGAATTCAATCTTACGGCAACTATTACCAGAACCTTCTGCGAGGATACTACGAACAGTAGTAAAACCGAACTTTTACTGTCGTTGGAGGTCTCCGTCATTTCAAGTCACACCATTGATGTGGTTTTTTGGCAGCACACGAACTCTGCACTGTAAAAAAAAAATCCGTAAAATTTCACGGTTTTAAGCTAACAGCTGGGTTGGTTGTGGAAAACCGTAAAGATTTACAGAAGTAAATCCGTAGGCACAACGGTTTTTTTACCATACATGAACAGTTTCCGTAAAGTTACAGAAGTAAATCCGTAGTCACAACGGTTTTTTACCGTATGAAATCAAGTTTTCTCCGTAAAAAATTAAGTCATCGAATTAAGTGACGTCATCGACTGAGTTGAGTTGTTTTCTCCTTCTGTTTCAGGATGATTTGAAATGTGTTGATGTGTATTATCAATTGAATATTAATTAAGCAGAAGCTTCAATTAGTAATTTCATCAATATAATTTTAATTGAACTTGCAGACGATTTCCGTGCTAGATAGGGATAAGAACTTCTAACTCCCTCCAGGCAGGAATCAAAACCGTGATTTCATAAAGGAAATGAAATAAGTCGCTCTAACCACTAGACCACCGGAACTTCATAAAGTGAAGTAAAATAATCTATTTGGGTTTTAAAGTCACTATAGCTCTAGTGGCGCCACCTAGTGGTCTTGTAAAAAATGTATCTATTCCCAGAACACGTGTTTTTTTTAAGGTTAGCTTTCATGAGTGACAACAGGTTACTTTTATGTGTATAAACAATAGCAGGAGATGGAACCCTATTAAAAAGCATGAAATGAATGCAATAAAATTACATTGAAGAAAGGGGAAAGTTATCGTAGATGGAAAGCAATACCATATGACGAAAATAGAATTTGAACTGACGGTTTAAACCGTTTATGGCTGGAGCGGAAAACGGTGAAAAAACCGTTTTGTCCAACAAAACAACTTTAAAAAAACCGTCCAAATATATGGAAAAGTCCGGGAAAAAACGGATATTTTTTTGCAGTGTAAGGTTCAAATCTCAAGGCCTAATAGGTGTTTCGTTGAACCTTGTTAAGAATTGATTTAAATTAAATATTTAATGTGCCTAAGAATATAAAGTTCATTTTGCTTCAAGGTAGTTGTCCGAGTCCTAGAATTGAAGGATCGCGGATTCAGACCCGATTCCATGTTTAAATTCTTAAATGGAAGATATGTTGTAAGAAGTAAAGTTATGTTGAATACTTCGACATATAGCATTAAGTTTTATCTAATTAAACTAAACTACTGTTATCATCTTAAATTATAATATAGAATTAGAAAAAAAAGACTGCTAACATTCTTTAATATATATGTAAAGGGATACTTAAGCATCAGAAATTCTGGTTGAAATAATGATGGGGAAAAACTATCTCATAGAAATTATATTCATATTTACTTCTGTGAAGAAACTAAAATAGAAAAGAATCAGCATCAAAGAAAGAATAACAGACAGAAAAATATTAATGAATCTGAAAACATTTTGGAATAAATAGCTTTTTGATTCATTGTTATTTGAGATTAGTTGTTATTGGAAAGAAATCGATTGTGTAGGACATTAACAACGAGATGAAGGTCTTGATAAACTAATTCTCTCTCTCTCTATCTATCTATCTATCTATATATATAAAACAAATCAGAAATATTTCTATTTCTTATTTCTAGTTTTACTGTGGTTCTTCCTGCACTTAAAAATATAAAAGAAGCAGTTTTTGGTCATCTGTGAAAGAATGCCCATCCAGCCTTTAACATGTTGCACGATTGTGGCCAATAATGTTAGATATTATATAATATTATATGATATTGGAAAAATATTATACATTATTGCGTATATTGTCACAATATCATATAATATTGTTCAATATCTTTGCTACTGGGACAGTGAGAAACCTCCTTTCAATGATGGCAGATTGAAAAAACTTTTTGGTTGGCTTATCTGAGGAACATAATTCGATACACCAACTTATAATCCAGACATTTAGCTCACACATTGATTCAAATCCTTTGTTTTGTCATTCAGTCTATTGGTGGAATTGCCGTAAGTAGAGTTTAGTTTATTAGTCCACTCGTTTATCTGCGAAATGAAACATGGATAAAACTGATTAAATTGGAAAGTAGTCAATATTTAAACTGATGAATCAATGCATTAATCAGGAAAATAGGTAAATACACATAGCATTTTTTGATTATTTAATTCAGTTAATTAATCTGAGTAAAAATATTTGAGCTCAACGACTGTCTAAAATATGTCGAGCTATAATAAAATTTCAAAAATAAGTAAAACAATGCTTTGCAGTGCTTAATTCTCAAAGTAACAATTTAAACAAGCTCAGTCAGCAGTCCACTTATTCATCTAAGTGTTGAAAAGTTGAATCTAATCTGATTAAAATGGAAGAATTGAGTCACTAATTTGAAATGTATTAATCATCTGAGTAAACAGAAATAGATAGTTAAAATATTTAGCCTGAAAATAAACTGGTTCTATTTAACGACATAAAGTTATATATAAGTATGACAAAAAACTATTTCACATTCACAAAATAATTAGCTCTAAAGGAATTTTGATTGATCTTTCTCAGAACGGCGCAATTTATATTAAGTCGAGATGTTTATTTGTGCAAATATTTTCACCATAAGCATCAATAGCATCTTGGTGAATCAATATAATAACATTCTCTCTTCCCTTTGAAATTAGGTGGCTCACATTTTGTCCATATTGGCCTCTAGAGTTAGATGAATGATATCTTTTATGGCAAAAACCGCTTAACTTATGCCAAAACGTTCCAATAAATCAAGCAATTTTTGCGTGCGTTTAATTAAATCCGGGCGCTTTAATGATGTAAATTTGGAGTGCAATAATTCCATTTTATGATTGAACATCTGCACAAGAACGTATCCATTGTTGTGAAGCTACTTTAAAGCATATAAACTGGACAGGTTGGAAGGTTGCTTTAATTAAATGTACCGCACATTTGGAAACTGGCAATGTTTTAATAAGGATTCAGTCGATATCTTTCGTTACCTATTACCGCTACTAGCCATTCATATCATTTTGATTTATGGATATTGTTACGGAATTTTTGTAAATTGCTGTATATATGTGATGCTTCTGTTCTATAGAAAGTGTTTCCGGAATTAATACGACATAGTTAAAGAGCACGTCTAAGAAACATTTTATTGTATAAATGTCATACGTAAGCCACAATTCCTAATTCTAATTAATTAATATAACAATAGTTTTCCTTTTTATCTAACCGTATTTTTTTACGTTAAGGGACATACGTCCATTAAACCTCAGGGGAAAACTGATGAATTCGACTTATTATAACTCCTAAAACAAAACACATTTCAACAACTAACTCTTTTTTTTTATTGTTTATTGATATTTCTTTGTTTTAAAATATGTTATTTCTGTTATTGTACACACATTTTCAAATCTTTATGACCGATATGCATTTATTTGCAGCAAGAATCATAAATATGGGTATAATTAATTTTTGGAGAGAAAAATAGGATAATCACCTTGCGCATAGTTGCGAATAAAATAATTGTCTAAACACAATATTTGGGTATCTAAGCAATCTAAACAGTCTGTTTAAGAATTGAACTTCAATTTATTAAAATTTAAATTTAGTACTATTTTATATACCACTTTAAAATAAAAAATATTAAAAAATTGTTAAGTATAGCATTTTACTTACCAAAAAACTTTTAGAGAAAATATTTCAAAACTGTTGTTAATTTTGTAGAACATAGCACAATACATTTTCAATAAAATTTTATTTTAAAATATTCAAGGTTTTGAGATACAGTTGCGAGCAATATCAAAACAGGGGTGCAGATATGGCCTTTTAAAAGATATGGCCATATTCATGGTTTTACGTTGAATATTTATTTATTTACTTTCTAACTTTCATAGTATGGAAATTTTTAATGGGGTTGTTTAAATTGTTCAAGAAAGATAGGGAATAATATATATTTTTCATACAATCGAAAATTTTCGAGGTTTAACAGTCGTGTGTCCCCTTAAAATGATACACTTTCTTAAATAATAAGCTCAGTCCGCTTTTATCCATCGCAAGTAATCGCAAGTAACTTTCCAGCTACTTAACTTTCATAATTATGGAAAATTTTGCAACTCAGGTCGTTTAAATTGTTCCAGAAAAGACAGGGAATAACATATATATTTTCATAAGTGGAAAAATTTTCAGTTTTAACAGTCGTATGTCACCTGAGTATACATTTTTAAAAATAATGGTTCAGTCCATATTTATCATCCCAAGTAATCGGCAAGTGATAATTATCTTTTTTTGACAGTGGGATATACTACAGTTTTTATCAGGTGTAAAACGTGTACTAGTTTGTCAACGCAAAGATTAATGGATTATGGGTTATTAATTTTTTGGGAATGCCGTGGCTGGATATGTTTATTTGATTTATTAACAGAGAATTCATTGTTCACACATTCAAATGATGAGAATGAAGAATGGTACTTCCAAGTAGGATAGAGAATCTCGACGTTACTGTCGAAACATAGGAGCCAATCCTGGGTAATTCTCTCGAACATATGAACCTTTGATTTATAAAGGGCCTTCTGCAGTCTTGTCAAAATTAATTATTTTTTGTTTTCATTTGTTGATGGTAGATACATCCTTTGTTATAAAACAGGTAGTTCTGTCATTTTGGCAATTTTGTAGTAAAACAGCAAAGTTACGTTATGATGTTAGAAAGGGACTTTGCGCAAAGACTCCTTTTAACATCAGTTTGCCGTTCACCGCTAGATCTTCACATTATTGGGGTTGCAGCAGAAGAGGTAAGTAAGCAGCTAGAGAACAGTGGGGTGCAAACTATTTTAATTTTAACCCCTCTTTGGTAAAATTTTTAGCTATTTTTCTATTGGGGTCGCGACCCACATTTTTTGAAGAAAACCTTTTTATTTTAATTCCCAAATTTTTTTTTTAGATTTAGCGTCGCACAGAACTTTCTCTCTACCCACGGTTTGCACACCACTGTTCTGGAACCAATACTCATCAAAGATCTTCATTCACGGGAATTCATTGTGTGGGGATGCGTGAAACACAATGTTATGGCTTAATATAAGAATGGCAATCAAATATTTGAAACCACACGTTGAAAAACAATGCACCCTTATACAAATTGGTATGCTTTACACCCTTATCAAATCAATTGATTTCTTTTGTCAGTAACTCTTGAACAACAACGGTTGAAAGGGTGATCACTTCTGATAATAACAAGATTCTACATCTTATAGAAATTAGTTGAGATTCATTCAAACTAAAAGAGAGTTTGAATGCAATTTAATATATTTTAAAAATAAGTACGTAGTATACAACATTATAAATTTAAACATGCAGTCTGATTATAAGTCTGGGAATAAGAAGCACAGGTGAAATTTCATTGAAATGGCCGTAACTGTCCCAAACAAAACCACGAATTTTTTGGATCAGGGAGTTTTCCGTTTTAAATTAGTTTGAAAGGTTGATTTCCTGAATTAAGAACAAGATCTGATAATGTTTCAAGAATATTTTGATCGAGAAAACCATATGTTTAAACTCTTTGAGGAAGATTTGATCTAGGAGCTTTGATCCTTTGGGCTATAACGACGATGACATCCAAGACAACACCATTCTTCAAACTACCACATGAACAAACATACAAAAGAATGCCAGAGTGTTACATCCTTTTTTGTCATATAACGATGCATCATTGCCTTAACCTCTAAATAAACTACTTGCAGATCTTGTCTTGAGCATGCTATTGAGAGGGGCTGAGATGCCTCAAAATACCTAACTTCATCATTGGCTCAGATTAATAAGTTGTAAAATGATACTCCAGGCAAAAGGTCCATCAATAAACATTTATTTCATATTTTAATAGGGTATATTATTGCAAAAATAGACTCGTCATTTAGAACATTTAAACATTTAAACAAAAGAATCTGTAGGAACGATACATCTCGTGTCAAAGTTACCATGCACACAAGGATGCACTTGGCGAGAAGAGGAACACGTTCAGTGAGAGCAAAGGGACTACAGGCATACTAGTTCTGTGGCAGTGATTAACAGCAGCATCTAATTGGATGGGGAAATCTAAACCAGTCAGGAAGGCTGTACTCTGCTTAGTAGAGATAGTAACACCGTCTGTGTACTGCTGTAGATCAGCCACAGAGGCTCATACTTCACTAAGGTAGAGTTGGCTGGTTCTGTGTCACGATGCGCACAGGCGCATTTCCGCATCATTAACTGGTGGAATTTGCGCACACATTGTAGGTTTGCTGGATCCTAATTTTGCTTTGGCGAGGTTGTGAACAACTGGGGGGCAATGGGGAATGCATGCTTAAGAGTGATTGATGGGTGGGGGTTTAACTTTTCCTGTAGGATGGCTCACCACTTTCCCAGGAGGAGAATTGATAATTACATAATTCATGTATTTTCAATTTTATTTAACATAACAATTAATTTATATGGTTTATTTATTGTTTATTTAAATTATATCTGTATTGAATTTATGTTTGGAGTAGCAGTTATTAGGTCCTTAGCATTTTCCCAGGGAAGCATCGTTGTGTTATCAGGGACACGAAGTGTCATTTCTCCTACGGCTTATTGATTGATTGCCATATGTCCAAAGGGTTTTCAATGCGCCAAAGCCACGAGCTAAATCCATATAGATCGATCAAGTTTACAATGCCTGAAACCTTTCTAACGCTTGTACGCAAGAACGCACTGCCAATGACTTATGAAAATGCGACTGTACAAGTTCCACAATACCAGTTAAACCCCATACTTTTGTTGCTGCCCTCTCTCTCTCTGGGGCGGAACTGAAAATGCCTCTTATAAACATGACCAATAATTGCGCGCTCATTATTACCTTCCACTGTTTATCTTTCATGGAAAAACTCTACCTGCTGCGCCTCATGGCAAGGTGCGAGAAGAAAAATGCAAATATCAAGAAAAGGTTCCAGAGGCCGCCATTATTAATCGATTGTGGTTTCATGTTTACGTCAGGTTTCCATGTGGGATCTTCTTGGATGATAAAACAAGAGACTAAATGGAGACGCTCTAAGATTGAACGAGAATCTATTCACCAGATTTCATTTCGTTACTTAGGTAATTTATTTTGGGTACTGATACTTTAGTTAAAGATTTACCCAAAATATATATATAGAATGCAATATTTAATTGCAAAACACGATGGGCTGGAGCATTTAATTAGAAAAAAAACGATAGAATGAATAATTTCCCAATTCTAACAAGACATAATATAATGTAGCATTTAATATCAGAAAATTCACAGTTTGTACACCAATTCAAAACCTGAAAAATGGTATGCTTTGATATAATTTAACTTCCAAATACTTTCCCCACTGTGTAGTTTAATTCAATGAGAGAACAATGGTTTTACTTGCTACGCGCCAACAAGAAATAAACTTTATGGAGAATGGAGAAATCAATAATTTACCTCGAGGAAAAGTTAACGAAGTGACAGTAAACTTTTTCTATACGTTCCTTTTTCTTTCTTCTTTTAGATAAATAACTAACTTCGTCAAATGCCAACATTAAAATTTTTTAATCAATTTGTTTTGCCAGTTACGGTTTAAGATGACTGGTTATTCATATTTTTTCAGCATTTCCTTCGACTAAAAAAAGAAATAACGCATGTAGAATAAATATTTGATAAAAGATGCAAAGTGAGACAAGGGTACATTTCTTCTTGTCTTTTCAACTTCATTTAAATGGTGGAACAAGTTAAATATGAAAAAAAAATGCTTTAAATGCCTCAGCTGGAAAAGGAAAGTTTCGATTTTTCTCTCTATAAATATTTATTTGTGTATGGATTAAATTACTTCAAGATATTGCACCCAATGTCTGCAATGCGAACGCAGACATCTTTTATTAACTATGAACAATTTAAGAACCACCAGAATTTAATATTATGGTGATATTTTCCCACACAGATGTGGAAGAATTTCTGTCCTGTGTGATAACGGACCCTGAGTTTTGTTATCCGGTAACAATCCGATTCAAGCAACCACCCAAATCCATTTTGGATAGTATCAAATCATATTCGGTACCAATTCTTTTCTTTAGAACGCAAAGCGTTAAATTCTGACGTTCTTGAGGTAAGTTTAATTCTTTCCAATTTAATACGGTACAAATTTCAAATGAGACGCTTGCTGAATTTTAACCACTTCAGTGATTGATTAATCTAAATCGTTTATTTAAAATTTAGCCATATAAAATACTTAAAGTTTGCCAAAAAATAGCGATAATGAACAACTTTCCAAAAAAATGAGGTTCTTATTTTAAAGTAAAGGTTTGAAGGTACATAATTATTAACGTCAAATTTAATAATTTTAAAGTATCCGTAAATTATAACTTTAAAAACAATTCTACTTTAACATTAATTAACATCTTCAAACAGAGTGTTGAAATATTCAAGATTCCCATTGACGACGCATTACACCGGAAGTCATTTATAGCATTGGTCTATATTACACCCCAAAATACTCAAAACAGAAAACTTGCTCCTTAGAAAATTCGTGCTACTTGCAACCAAAGTGAAAGGAATTAAAAAACCAGCGTATTTACCTATATACCCATACAAGGTTTAAAATTATGTGCAGATAACTCATGATTTACATTGAAGAATAGTCCGCGAGGACATTTTAGGGGACAAACCAGAAATTGATAAAGTGAAGCAGGGATTTTGCTCACTCCTCTTTACAGAAAAGCTGATAATGGTTTGCAACTTTCATCAATTATTTTTGTGTCATGTGCCATGATTACTTGCATTTCTTAAGAATGGCGCGAATATTCGGGAAGAATTATAAAGGGTGTTTTTAAAATCCCAAATTTTCATGTTTTGCTTGTAAATTTGCATGGGTTTTCGCGAAATGACTAAATTGACAGAATACTTGGTAATATGCTAGAGAAGGTTTGTAAATTTGGAAGCCAAATGCGTGATAATTAATGCATATATGATCCAGTGCAATAAATAATGTTTTTCTGCGCATGCACGAAAAGGTAGCGTGATTTCTCTTTACTTCAAAGCCATATACATGAGCAACTTGCTCAAAGTTTCAGTTCAATACTGGTAATATTCAAGAAAAATATCGGCATTTGGCCAGAATTGTTTATAATTAAATGCCATCTGCTGTCATCAGATGGCATTGCGCACTGGATTCTATGCGTTTTGGATGCTTATCGTATGCCTGACTTACCTTTCAAGTTTGCCCATGTTTTTTTGAAATCAGCATATATTTATATACATAATTTTCTTTAGATTTAAAGGAATCATTTGAAGAGTTTAAAATTGTAGTCGCTGATATTCTTGATGTCGCATTTATATCGAGCATAATGTTCTCTAATTCTTTAACTTGATTCTTTGATAACTGTAATTATTTCACAGGCACGTTGGTTTTGAATAAAACAAATACGTATTGTTCGTTTTTAAATAACTTGAACAGTTCGATCAGATATTTTTTCTTGTGGTTTTAGTATATAAGATAAAACGATTGGATTTTAGCTTTCCACAGATGCCATCGTTTACAAAATTGCAGCTGATGCATGTTTCATATTATAAGGTATTTGATTATTTACAATTATTCAGTTGAAAATTTGGTTTATTTCACACAAGCTCATTTCATTAAACAATAATTGCAGGTAATTTTTTAGTTGTGATAATTTTTATAGACGATTTATTAATATTTGTTTATCATCTTAATTATTTAGATTTTAAATCATTTTAAAATTTTATTTATTTCGTATCATTTAAGAGGTACAAAAGCCATTATTAAAACTTTGGAATACTCTCATGATGTTTTCTTTATTTTGAAAAATGATAGAAAACTGTAATTATTGCTATGACATATCAGAGCAAGAAAATAAACTTCTGGATTATTTTTCATTTTATATGGGTACTTTCAATTAACGCTCTGTGAGTAATATCTATCTGTATTCACTTAGACATTTTAAAAATTTATTTTCTTTCTTCTTTATTTTTTGTATTTCTTTCTCTTCTTTTAAGGTATATATTAAAAAGGTATTCCTCCCGACAAAGGATATTTTTTTATTTTAGTTGAGAAAATGAAATTAGTGCACGTACTTTATGACGAGGTTTTGTTTTCTTTTTTTTTTGTGAATAATTTTCAATGAAAACTTAATTTTTGTACATCGCTATCTGACACTAAGAATTTAAAGAAAAATTAGTTCATGCGCCGAAATATAAATCATAATCTATTTTACAAAATTTATAATTTTTCTTACAAAACACGTAATTGTTATTATTCATTCTTATAGCTATGATCAAACCTAACGAAATATCATGAACTACTCCAGTCTGAATTCAAATCAGTCTGTAGATTTACTACAACATGTATAAACCAACCAGCGGAGATGAACCTATTCAAAGCATGAAATAAATGCAACAAATTACATTGAGAAAAAGGGAAAGTTATCGTACGGAAAGCAATACCATATGACGAAAAAATGAATTTGAACTGACTGGTTTAAACGCCGTTTATGGCTGGAGCGGAAAAACGGTGAAAAACCATTTGTCCAACAAAACCAACTTTAAACCGTCAAATATATGGAAAAAAGTCCAGGGGAAAAAACAGGGATATTTTTTGCAGTAATAAGGTTCAAAAATCTCCGAGGCCTAATAGGTGTTTCGTTGAACCTTGTTAAAAATTGATTCAAATTAATATTTAATGTGCCTAGAATAAGTTCATTTGCTTCAAGGTAGTTGTCAGGGGAGTCTAAATTGAAGGATCATGGTTTTCGAGACCCGATTCCACTTAAAATTCTTAAATGGAGATATATTTGTAAGTAAAGTTATGTTGAATACTTCGACATATGGTTGTCAAATTAAACTAAACTGCTGTTATATGTAGAATTATAATATAGAATTAGAAAAGACTGCTAACATTCTTTTAATATATAGCAAGGGATACTTAAGCATCTGCCAAATTCTGGTTGAAGTAATGATGAGGGAAAAACTATCTGTAGAAATTATGTTCATATTTACTTCTGTGAAGAAGTAAAATGAAAAGTCAGCATCAAGAAAAGAATAGACAGAAAAATATTAATAAGATCAAAGCATTTGGAATAAATAGCTTTTTGATTCATTATTTGTTTGAAGTTAGTTGTTATTGGAAGAAATCATTGTGTAAGGCAGTAACAACGAGATGAGTGTAACAGTAAACTAATTCTCTCTCTCTTTCCTCATCTGTCTATCTATCTACATATTATAAAACGAATAAAATATTTCTGTTTCCTCTTGACTTCTGTTTTTAATGGTTCTTACTGCACTTAAAATATAAAAACAGGTTTTTGGTCATCTGTGAAAGAATGCCCATCCGGGCACAGCACAACATGTTGCACGATTACGACAATGCAATAATATTTAGATATTATATAATATTATATGATATTGGAAAATGTATACATTATGCATGCTCATTTAACGCAATATCGTATAATATTGTTTCAATATCTTTGTGCTTTACTGGAACGAAACCTCCTTTCAGTATTGGGTGAAAAAACTTTTTGGTTATTATGCAGGAACATAGTGACTACGCAACAGCACCTAATCCAGACATTTAGCTCACGTGAAGATTGGAAATCCTTTGTTTTTGTCATTCAATCTATTGGTGAGTACCGTAAGTAGGTTTGGTTTTATTTAGTCCCACTCGTTTTATCTGCGAAATAAGAAACACTGGATCAAAACTGATTAATTGCGTGAAGAAGAAAGAGTAAGTCAATAATTTGAAAGTGAATCAGAAACATTTAATCCCGAATATGATGAAAGCCACATAGCATTTTTTTGATTGGCATTTAGGTTAATTAATCGAAGTAAAATATTTGAAGCTCAACGACTGTCTAAAATATATTCGAGGCTGTAATAAAATTTAAAAATAGTAAACAATGCTTTTGGTATGACATTCTCAGTAACGAAACAAACAAGCAGATCAACGAATTCCTTATTCATCTAAGTGTTGAAAAGTTGAATCTATCTGATTAAAATGGAAAATTGAAATTCATAATTTAAAATATTATTTAATCATCACGAGTAAGCAGAAATAGAATGTTTAAAATATTTAGCTTACAGAAAAATAAACTGGTTTCTATTTAACAAACATAAAGTTATATAAAAGTAGCAAGCAAGCTGTTCACATTTTCACAAAATAATTAAGCTCTAAATTTTGATTGATCTTTTCTCAGGGCAACTTAATTTATATTAAGAGATCAGAGATGTTTATTTATTGCAAAATATTTTTTACTGCTAAGCATCAAGCATCTTGGTGAATCAATATAACGTATACTCCCTTTAAATTAAAACCAGCTCTCACATTTGTCCATGTTCATGACCTCTAGGGTTAGATGGAATGATATCTTTCTCAGCAAAGCCGCTAACTTATCGCAAGAACGGTTTTTAACTCAATCAAAGCAATTTTGCGGTGAATTTAATTAAATCCGGGCGCTTTGTGATGTAAATTTGAATGCAATAATTCCCCATTTTGCAGTTGAACATCACTTTAGAACGTATCCATTGTTTGGCCAAAACTACTTTCAAAAAAAGCATAAACTGGACAAGTTGGAAGGTTGCTTTATTCAATGCCCTTTATTTGAGGCTTGGCAGTGTTTTAATGGGATTCAAGATAAATTATCTTTCGTTACCTATTACGCTACCAACCATTCATATCTATTTTGGTTATATGGATATTCTGTTACGGAATTTGTAGAATTACTGTATATGTGAATTCTTCTAATTTCTATAGAAGTGTTCAGGAATTAATACGACATGGTTAAAGAGCGTCTGAAACATTTTATTGCTCCAGAAATTGCGTAGCTACAATTCTAAATTCTAATTAAATTAATATAACCGTTTTTCCTTTTATCTAACCGTATTTTTTTGCGTTAAGGACATACGTCATTAAACCTCCAAAAAAATGGGAAAACTGTTGAAGATTCATTCCCCATTATAACTCTAAAACATGAAAACATTTCAACAACTAACTCTTTTTTTGTGTTTTATTGATATTTCTTTGTTTAAATATATATTATTTCTGTTATTATTTTACATTTTCAAATCTTTATATTGATATACATTTATTTGATAAGAATCATAAATATGGGCATAATAATTAATTTTGGAGAAAAAAATGAGATAATCTGCTTGCGCAGGTGCGAAGAATAAAATAATTGTCTATTTACAATATTTTGGGTATCTAAGCAATCTAAACAGTCTATTTAGAAATTGAACTTCAATTTATTAATTTAAATTTAATTACTATTTTATATACTACTTTAAAGTAAAAATACAAAATTATTAAAGAATTAACATTTTTTGTACCAAAACTTTTTAGAGAAAATATGTTTAAAACTATTTGTTAATTTTGTAGAGACATAACACAATACGACTCATCTAAAAATTTTTATTAAAAATATTCAAAAGGTTTTGAGAATGCAGTTGCAGGCAATATCAAAAGAAACAAATTTTGAATATAAGCCTTTTAAAAGATATATTATATTCACTGGTTTACGTTGAATATTTTGATACATTTACTCCCCATAGCTTTCATAATTATGGAGAATTTTAATGGGGTTGTTAAATTGTTTCAGAAAGATAGGAATATTATATATTTTCCTTACAATCCAAAGAATTTTCGAGGTTTAACAGTCGTGTGTCCCCTTAAAAATGATACACTTTCTTAAAATAATAGCTCAGTCCATCTTTATCATCGCAAGTAATCACCAAAATGCTTTCCTTCATAACTTTTCATAATTATGGAAAATTTTTTAACTCCATGGGTCGTTTTAAATTGTTGTTCAGAAAAGACAGGGGAATAATATATATTTTTCCATAAAGTGGAAAATTTTTCGAGTTTAACAGTCGTATGTCACCTGAGTATACATTTTTAAATAATGGTTCAGTCCATATTATCATCGCAAGCAATCAGCAGTGATAATTATGCTGACAGTGAATGCTCTCTGGTTTTATCAGGTGTAAACGTGCTCACTTAGCATGGTTATTTTAAGATTAATGGATTATGGGTTATTAATTTTTGAATGCCGTGGCTGGATATGTTTAAGATAACTAACTTCGTCAAATGCCAGCATTAAAATTTTTTAATCAATTTGTTTGCCAGTTACAGTTTAGAATAAACTAATTTATTCATATATTTTTTTTAACATTTCCTTCGACTAAAAAGAAATAACGCGTGAATAACCGTATTTGATAAAAGGATGCAAAAGTGAGACAGAATTTTTTGTTTCTTCCTTGTCTTCTACAACTTCATTTAAATAATTTAGACAAGTTAAACTATGAAAAAAATGCTTTTTTTTGAAATGCCTCAGCTGGAAAGGAAAGTTTCGTTTTCTCTCTATAAATATTTGTTGTTAACATGGATTAATTACTGAATATTGCCCAATGTCTCACAATGCGAGCATGAACGTCTTTTATTAACTATGAACAAATTTAGAATTCACCAAATTTTAAAATATTATGGTGATATTTTCCACACAGATATGGAAGAATTTCTGTCCTGTGCAGTAACGGACCTGACTTGATGTCCATTAACAATCCGATTCAAGCAATGCACCAAATCCATTTGGATACAGTATCAAATATTATTCGGTACCAATTCTTTCTTTCAGGAGCATAAAACGTTAAATTCTGTGTTCTTTGAGTAAGTTTAATTCTTCTTTCTATTTAATACGTACAAATTTCAAATGAAGTTGCTTGTAATTTTAACCGCCAGTGATTAATCAAATCAGTTTATTTAAGAATTTAACCGCCATAAATAGCAAAAGGATTTGCCAAAAATAGCGATAATGAATTAACAAAAAAATGAAGAGAGTTCTTATTTTAAAGTAAAGTTTGAAAGGTACATAATTAGTAACGTCAAAATTTAATAATTTTAAAAGTATCCGTAAATTATAACTTTAAAACAATTCTACTTTAGCAGTAATTAACATCTTCAAACAGAGGTGTTGAAATATTCAAGATTCCCATTGACGACGCATTACACGGAAGTCGGTATAGCGATGGTCTATATTGCCCAAAATACTCAAAACAGAAAACTTGCTCTTAGAAAATTCATTAGCTTTGCAGCAAGGTGAAAGGAATTAAAAAAAAACCCGCGTATTTACCTATATACCCCATACAAGGTTTAAAATTATATTGCAGATATCATAATTTACATTGAAGAATAGTCACGAGGGACATTTGGGGACAAGCCAGAAGTGATAAGAATGAAACAGGAGTTTTTGCTCACTCCTCTTTACAGAAAGCTGATGTGGTTTGCAACTTTCATCAATTATTTTGTGTCATGTTACCCATGATTACTTGCATTTTCACTAGAATAGCGCGAATATTCAGGGGAAGATATAAAGGGTGTTTTTAAAATCCCCAAATTTTCAACATGTTTTTTTGCTTGTGAAATGCATAGGTTTTCATGAAATGATACCTAAATTGGCAGAATACTTGATAATAACTTATGCTGAGGAATTTTATAAAATTTGAAACAAATGCATTGATAATTAATGCATATATGATCAATTGCAATAAATAATGTTTTCTGCGCATGCACGAAAGGGTAGCGTGATTTTCTTTTCTTACTTCAAAGCCATATACGCCGTTAACTTGCCGAGACTTTCGGGTTCAATACTGTTATCTTCAGAAAAATATCGGCATTTTATTGGTGTTTTATGTTCAAATACCCATCTGCACAATGTCAGATGGCGTACTAAGTTCCTATGCGATTTTGGATGCTTATCCGTATGCCTGACTTACCTTTCGTTGGGTTGCCCGAACTGTTTTTTAGTGGCATATATTTATATGCATAATTTTCTTTAGATTTAAAAGAGATCATTTGAAAGTTTAAAATTGGCAGTCGCTGATATTCTTGATGTCGCATTTACTTATCAGACATAATATTCTCTAATTCTTTAACCCGATTCTTTGATAACTTTAGCGGAAGGTATTTCACAGGCACGTTGGTTTTACGATAAAACAAATGCATGTATTTTCGTTTTTAAATAACTTAGACAGTTCGATCGAATATTTTTCTTATTGGTTTTGGTATGTGAATAAAACTGATTGGATTTAGCTTTCTAGATGCCATCGTTTACAAATTACGCAGCTTCAATCCATGTTTCATAAATATAAGACCTTTGGTATTTGAATTATTCAGTTGAAAATTTGGTTTTATTTCATTTAAACTCACATTTCATTAGAATAAAATTGCAGGTAATTTTAAGTTGTAAATTTTATAGACGGTTATTAATATTTGTTTATCATCTTAATTAATTTAGATTTCTGAAATCGTTTTAAATTTTTATTTATTTCGTATCATTTAAGAAGTTATAAAAAGCCATTATAGAAACTTTGGAATACTCTCTCTGTGGAGTATTTTCTTTATTTTGAAAAAATGGTAGAAAACTGTAATTATTACTATGACATATCAGAATAAGAGAAAATACAACTTCGGATATGATTTTTTTCGTCTATATGGTGCATATTCCAACGCTCTGTGGTAATATCTATCTGTATTCCGCCGAACCTTTTAAAATTTATTTTCTCTTTCTTTCTCTTTTTTATTTTTTATATTTCTTTTTTCTCTCTTCTTTTTCCAAATTGCATATTAAAAAAAAATTATTTCCTCCAAACCGAAAAGGATATTTTTTATTTTTTAGTTGAGAAAATAAGTGAATGTTTTTGTACTGTAATATAGAGAGTTTTTGTTTTCTTTTTTTTAATGAATAATTTTCTAGAAATAAAACTTGAATTTTTTGGCTGCATCCTTTATCTGACACTAAATTTAAAGAAAAAAATTAGTTCATGCGCCGAAATGCCAACAATCCATAACAATCTATTTTACAAGAAAATTTATAATTTTTCTGCAAACGTAAATTGTTAATGAAACAATTCTTATAGCTATAGGAGTCATTCTAACGAAATGTCCTTGAACTTCTCAGTCTGAATTCAGAATCAGTCTGTAGCCAATAATATTGATGTTCTGCTTAACTACAGCCAATATAGTTTTAAATATATCTGTATTTCTCATGCAATATTTACTAATATTATACACAAAAAATATTACGTTATATATAGCGCGACTTTCTAACTTTCATGCAGAAATTCCAACATGCTTTTATTGTTGACATATATTCTTTATAAAATATAGATAATTTGATAAACGTCAATCTAGAAAGTAAATCACAACATTATTCATATTTTGTTAACATCCAATATGTGGAAATTAACGAATCCCTGGTTTTGTTTGGGGATGAAATGAAAAAAATTGTCATTTTTTCATGACAATATAGAATGAATTGGTATCTTAAGGAAAAAAAATGTATTATCATGAAAAATTCTAATATATTATTCCAAAAACTTCCACCTTTTCTTCAATCGCTACTAATGTAGGAATGATCAATCTTCACTATCGTCTGCAGGAGTCTGAATCCAACAGGTACCAGGGCGCTTCTTTTTCGAAGGATATCAACACTCTTAATTTGCATCCAAAAGATTAACTTTAATTCTTGAAATGAAGCATTTAAAAGATCTGGTTCAAGAAATTTAAATCTAAATTGTTCTAGAAAATTGAATAAAGCACTTAACATCTTAATAAATTCCAAGTGACTTTTTTTAGATATTGAATAATTTCGATGATTCAGAGTGCATTTTGATTTAATGTTCATCGTAAGTTCTATTGAATTTGTTTAGAAGGATGATTTCCTTTATTTTTAAAAACACATTTTTTCATCGTTGAGCATTGAAAGTTAGATGAATTCAATTTTATTTCCATAAACATATGGATTTATAAACTACTTTAAGCTAAGAGGACATTTATTCTGTTTAAAAAAACTCGTAAAATAATATATTTGTCTAGAAATTGAAGCTTAGCCTTCTAAACCTAAAACTAAACTAATTTATGATTGGATGGTTTAAAACCTTTAAGACATATTGTCTGGTGTACAGAACATCAACTATAAACTGCTCGTTATTTCAATAATTGGGGGAACCATGTTGTTTTATGTTAAATATCCACCATTATTATATTTTCAAAATACGCAATTATTTTTCGTTTCGGGATGAAATCATTTAATTTAGTTATTATTTTTCCCAAGCAACTCTAGGAAATCTTCACGTTCTTTGCGAAATAAAATTCGATGTTGAACTTTGTATTTCAAGTTATTTCTTGTATTTTAATTCTAATTTAACTTTTTTAAATGCTTATGAGATGTTTGTATCCTTTGTCAACAGTTTTACAACGAAATATGTGTGACTATTCATCTTTTTTTCTCTTGAAGTATCCGGTATTTTTCTGGATGCCTGACCTTGAATAACATTCAATTTTCGCCTTATGCTTGAAATTTTATTTAGCAATTGTTACACAGTAGAGAAAAAGAAGATGTCTCACTTCATTATTTCTTAATTTCAATCATTCACTATTTATTATTTCAAAATGACCGTTTAAAACAGTCTTCTAATTGGTTCCAAAAAATATATATATTATAATTTGGCAACAGTTTTACAACGAAATATGTTTTTTGACTGTTCATCTTTTTTTCTCTTGAAATATCCGACCCTTTCAGGATGCCGGACCTTGGATAACATTTCAATTTTTTCACCTACATGCTTGAAATTTACATTTATGGTACACAGTACACGATGAGAAAAGATGCCTCACTTCATTTTCTTAATTTCCAATCATTCACTATTTATTATTTCCAAACTGACAATATAAAGAATCTTCTAATTAGGTTTGCCAAATATATGCATTTGGATCTTAGAAAACTTACTGAATTGGTTAAAGGAAAATTTGTTTTATATAGAAAACAACGTTAGATTTGAAACTCACACAGATATAGTTAATATAACTCAAACTGATTTATAGCGCCAAAACATGGAATTTCGAAAAAAAGCAGCCAACAACGTGTGGCAGTACGAGGATGAACTGGGACCTTCGTGTTTCCAGAGCCGAGATCCTAGCCACTAGACAAAAGACTCCCAATGCCCAGAGAGGTGGATATTTGCTTATAAACATCACAGTAGGATAAGGAGTGGCAGTACGGTACTACAAAGAAAGGATCAAGTAAATGTATAATTATACAGACATTTTTAAAGGCACAATTATAAAGAGCATAAACAATATTTTAACAGACAGTGAGTTATTTTTTGTTGAGCACTAGGATGACAATTTGATAATTTTCTCAACATGTATCTGAACAAAACTTGTTCGAGAAATAATACCTTTCATAGCCTAATTGAAAAAAAACAATGCAGTAATTTGGGTTTGTTGGTCAAGCTCCTTTGAATGTTGGCGAGAAGGCTGGGAGGGTCGAAGAGATCTCTGTTTTTCACTGATGAATTCTTAAGCTGCAAAATTTTTTGCCTGAAGACGAGGTTTACCAGCCGACTCTTTTCAGCCATTTTGTTCGAAGTTCGGTGCTTGCCTCCTCTTATGCCAAGACACTGAGAGGATACACTCCGTGGCATGGTGCCGTGTCAGTTCCACCACAACAATTTTACATCCTCCTTATGACCTACAATTCTTTTTTAATCCAAAGTTGATGAGAAGTGTTAAAGCAAAGTGTGAATTCGATTGAGATAAAATTTTATAAACAATTGATATTTTCATTAGCTAATGATGAAGAATACACAATAATAGTGTATTGTCCTCATTAGAGTTAATAGAAAGAAAACTTGCTGTGAGGATTACGTCACAAACGACGTAGGAAGAGACCAACCAATGAGGAGACTTGATAATCTCCATGATCTGCTATAATAGTGAGTTGATTGAGCACTTACCGTGCTAGTATGGAGTTTTCTTAAAACCTCTATTTTTATAACAAAACGTATATTAAATTGCACAACATTTTGAAGTTATGAAAGAATTACTTTATAAATATAATTAACATAACAAATTAATTTCAAAATATTATCAACAGACTAATACTCACGTCGCCTTTAAGGTCTCTGACATCGGCATGCAGCAAGGATAGGAAAAACCTATCGGTTTAACCGAAAAAAGTTTTTGTTTCGGTTAACCGTTTTTTTTCGGTTAATTTTTCCAGTTATATTTTTTAAAATCAATAACTGGTAAACAAGATATAAAATAT
This sequence comes from Araneus ventricosus, assembly GCA_013235015.1. NCBI lineage: Eukaryota > Metazoa > Arthropoda > Arachnida > Araneae > Araneidae > Araneus > Araneus ventricosus. Next base: position 51,164 of record BGPR01004471.1, on the reverse strand, counting down.
GTTCGAATTAGACTAAATTTACCAAGTTATGTAGCTTTGAATTTCATAATCTTACGCCAATCAGCGACAACCGCTTTCTCAGGCGTCTGTTGGTTGGGGGATTACTGAAGGAACATAATACGCTCATAAATATTTGCAAATGAATTATTTCCTATTTCTGGTGAAAAAAACCTGAATAACGAAAACAGTATTATTTTTACTTTATAACCATATCCCTAGCATGCAGTGACTTGTTTTCCTTTAACACTCTCATTCTCCCTTCTACAAATGCCGGATTGCTGAAATTGCCAGACTAATGAAGTGTCGGATTGTGAGCTGACATTGAGGAAGGATAGAGATATATAAGTCATTATAAAGACTGATGAATATTATAAAGTAAAGAAATTTAGGAAGAGTGTATAAAAGTGGCATCCAGTGTGAAAGCGTTTAACTGCCTATTTTTTAATGGCATTGAAACTTTTATTTACAGTTACAAATTTGAGTATCTGTACATCAAAAGAACAGAAATTTTAAAAGCAGAGAAACTTTTGTTACAGTTACAAGTTTGAGTATCTGTACATCAAAGAACAGAGAATTTCAAAACACAAGAGAAATTTTTTATTTACAGTTACAAGTTTGAGGATCTGTACATCAAAAGAACAGAGAATTTGAAAACACAAAAACTAAAATTTATGCACTAGTTTAAAGTATCAACACGTGCCAAAAAGTTTTCAAAATTTCTGTTGCCTTCAATTTCTTTACATTCTGTTTAATCATCAAATCCTGTTGAAATTTCTATTGTTTAAATCATAGCACCTGTAACGAAATATTGCAGTTAGTCTTTTCACCATTCTTCTCACAATTGTCTCATCATTAAGAATCTCACCATTCGGTCAGCTAAGTTTGTACACTAATATGCAATGTTGACAACATCATATTTTCATTAGTTTCAATGAAACAGACAAGCTTTGTAAGTTTTTTGAGCGATACCGAATACCGGTTGCTTTTTCTCTATATCGTGCCGTTTTCGAGATAGGAAAGGCAAATTCGGCAGTTTGCCTCAGGTGGCGTTCTAAGAGCGTAGTGCATGTCACTGCCTACCTAGACACCACTTTAATGACTACAGCTGCAGCCATTATAGGATTTAGGGGAGGTGTAAGAGACTTAGTGGGCACCCCTACATTTTTTATTATATATTTAAATTTATTATAATTTCCATTGAATTTTAAGAGATATATAAGTATTATAAGAAGACTGATGAATGTTAAAACTAATGAAATTTGGGGAGCGTGTGTATAAAGGCAACATCAAGTGTGAAAGCATTTTAACTTGTGAAGTTTGTTTCTTTTTTTTATTCACATTTATGACAATTTCTTCACATCTCTGTTCTCAGGCGTCATGATTTTGCGATTTTTTTCTATGACCTCCAGACATTTTGTTTAGAAATTATTTTTCTGCATTTTAGTATTTATTATATCCTTAATTCATCATATTATAAGTTGCATATTATTTTGATCATTTTTCTGGAATTAGGGACAAAATGTTTGCCACTATTGATTTAATAAAATCTAAATAAATCAGGCGATTAATTCACAACTCGACCATCGAGAACGCTCTGGAATCCCAATTTGGAGACAGCCATGTACCCAGTTTTATGGGACTGAATTGAAGACAGAGACGTCAGAAGACAGAGAAGGCCTTCAGGTATTAGCCGCCGATGGGCGACTAATGTGTCTGGCTACGCAGGAACTGCCTTCAGGATGTTCAGGAGGGAAGCTTAGCTGTCCAGTTCTTCGTCATGCCATCAGAGCCAAGACACACAACTTTTGCCATGAGGTTGATGGGTACAGTTTGAAATCTGACCTGCATATAGCATGAAATACAGTTTCGAAGATTGCTTCGAAGATCTCTATGCAGGCAAGGCAATAAAGATAAGAGGGATAACGCCAGCAAGAGGAAGATGAATTTGAATCTCTAGTAGGAGGATTGGAAAAGGTATTAGACAGACTTTGCTGCTGGGAAGAAAGCGCCTCTGACGAAATCCAGACGTGACTTGCTGGAGACCTTTACAGAAAGGGGCACGTGCAGAAAGCGCCAAGTGATAACCTTCCCGACGAAACCCTATTAGAGCATAATGGAAGTGCAATAAAAGGGGAACTTACAGGGCAGATACCAACAGACAGATTTCGTCTATAAAATCATCACAAGGAAACTCGTCACGGAAATGATAAAGAATCATGAGAGCTGCAGACATGATTTGAATTTCTGCGACGAAGTTCGGAACGAGTAGATATTTCCGTGAGCGACAAGAATGACAACTGAGGTTACTTGGTCTGTAAGTGAGATTCAGAAAGCACGGCTGTGAGATCTGATATAAGACAATTCTGGAAAAGAAACTAAAATTGGCAGATGAGGAATATCTAAGCAAAGAAATCCTCGGAGAGTCCTGTAAGTGATACTGGGCTCTTTGGGACTACCCAATATCTTAAGGATGGTGGTCCTTTATCTCTGGTGGAATGATGATGGAGGCTCATGTCAGAGGCAACTAATTCTCCCGAAGAGCAGAATTCAAGAAGTTCTGCAAGAGACTCATGACAGCCTGAAGTAGAGGACATTTTGGAATCATGAGAAGACCTTGCGTAGAAATTCGAAACGATTTTATTGGGACCGACTCCAGACAACAAGACACCATTTCAAGAAGGTTGATCTAGTCTGGGTGTATGGCAAGAAGCAACAGGAGAGGTCTCATCTGCAAGCGACGGCAAGAAATACGAAGAACTTATACTGCAGTCATAATGCAGATGTTGTCTACAGAATTCAGGAATGCACAACGCCAAGCAAAGTTATTCACATTAATCGTAGGTGCCATACTGGAATACCGATCATGTTGTATGTAAAGAGACTGCCGGGACATCACTCTTTTTAGAGGAGCAGTGTTACAAACATGGAAATTTGCTTCCCAGCAATGTGAACTTATGGTTGGGAAGAGAGTTTACGGGGGCGAAAGTATGAGATGACCCACAGCGGCCACGTCACGGACCCTGAACTTGGCACCGATTTGGAGGTGAAGGCAGAAATATGAAACCTCAAAGAGGTGCTGGAATCTTCTCAATATCTCTATTAGTAGAGGGAAAAACGGCGAATGTACTAGATGATTCCATGTGACGTCACGGCCTGCCGCAGAGAACTATAAGAGGCGCTTGAATGACGGAAGTGGATGTCGATCGACTAGGATCGCCTTGGACCGCGAACGTCTTTGGAGTTCATCCGCTGTAAGGAGCCCCAGTAAGCTGTTAAACGCCGAGCGCTAGTGTGTTGATCCATTGGGGTGCGACTTTGGGACAAGTCTACAATTGCGACCTAGGAAGCTGGGTAGAGGCACAGGCGCTTTATTGAAAGTGCTTTTAATTGTCGTTATTAATTGTTGCTGATTGTTGTTTTGTGTTGCTAATATCAAGTAATGAACTGTTATTTATTACCTGTGAATTGTTGTCTGTTTGTGCTGATCTGTGCAAGAACTATTGTTTTCCTATTACCTGTGCACGTGTTTTCCTGCGCATTTGTAAATAAGCCTTCATTCCACATTATCCACCGTGTTGGACTGTTTACACCATACACCCACAATAGAAGACTTTTGCAACAATACATACACAGATAGAGTATACTTATTTTCTTTGAAAGTGAGAGAATTGCCTTAATGGATTCTGTTCATAGGGTATGAATATGGAACATAAACTATAAACAATTTCTGTTCATAGTACCATGCATATTCCGTTCATGACTTTTTTAAGTACATATAGGGGAGAGTAAGGGGTAAAACCGGGTACACTTTATTCTGGCGCTAATATTATTTTTTCTATCTAGCAGACACATACTATGAATTACACTCTGCTAATCAAGAAAAAATGCAAAATCCATAAATGGCGTGTTGTAGCTGTTAAATGTGCTGCATCTGTGACAATTTATTTGTTTTAAGACGTCAACTCTCTAATGTACGTTTGTTTAAACTATTCTTACTTAAAATCGTACAGTTATAAAATACATTTAGTCCAGCTTATTATACATTTACTAAGTGGTATACCCTATCAAACAATAGGATTTTCTTCCAATAATTCCTGCGGTTCTATTTCATTTTTTTTATAACCTCTGCACTCGGGGTAAAACCGGGTACTCAGTGGCGTAGTGGGACAGTCACTATTCATGATTCCTCCGATTAAGACGATAAAACATCAGACGATGATTGTTTATATTTCAATGATGATTTTCTAATTTAAATAAAAGAAAGAGGGTTAATCCAATGTAAAGGCTGTTTTTTATTACTGTGAATTGTTGCCTGTTTACATTGAGTAATCTGTGTAGAACTATTGTTTCCTGTACCTGTGCTACATGTTTTCCTTATTTCCTAAGTAAACCTTCATTTTCTTGAATTATCCTGCGTGTTGGACTGTTTACACCATACACCCACAGAAAGACTTTGTAACAATATGGTTGTAGTAAAATCTTTTTTTGTTGGCCCATCTTTCGTATATAACCCCTGCCGGTTGGGTTCATTCATTATTATTTATGTAACATTCCATCCTGAAAAGATCTGTAGTATGTTATTTTTCTTTCTCTTCTTTCCGTTTCACAGCATTCTGACGGTAAACTTTTTTGGATAATGCCGAGAGTAACAAGACAGAAAAAAAGATGAATCTGGCTGATAATAAGAAAAGGGAGTTTTTAAACTGGGCTACGTGTATATCATTTATGGATAATATTATTTATTTTTTATTTTATTGTTTACTATTGTATGTTTTGCTATTATATGTTTTACTCATGTTTATGTTATATGTATATTATTTACATCAACTATATGCATATTATTTACGCTTACTTTCACCGTTATAGTTTAAGTATTTTTTTTCATTTTCTCTTTCCACTCTCTAGTAGAAAGTGCCTTGAAGTGAACTGGTGGCATGGAAAATAAAAAAAAAAGATCAAGGAGGATTTTTAATATTCTGTTTCTTAGAATAAAATGGCTATTATATTAATCACTTACTCTATCTAGCTATAATAATTCATTTTGTATTGCCCTTCCGAAATGTGATTTCATTCAATGTAACAAATAAATTTTTTATTCAGAATAAACAAGAAAAGCCTGTAATGCAGCCGAAGCATCAAGTTGAGCTACGTGATGTCTTATGGGGTTTCCGGCCATCTTGGGTTCATTTTTTCCTTGTATCATCAGCAACAATCAACAAGAACTACATTTCCACGTAATTTGGAATGTAACTGAAACTATTTACATTTTCCACCAGCTGCAGCGAGCAGAGAAAAACGTTTGATTATAAGAAGGATGAACGTCTTAGAAGAACATTCAAATGTCAAATATATTGACGAACATTCCTCTTTTCTAATGTATACAAGAATTGCAATCGATTGCTTCAGTGTTGGCTACATGTGTAACAAATGGACAACTCTTCTAGAGTCTAGGGCAAGTAAACCAATACAGCCAGACATTTTTATGCCTGCCATTATTTAGACTTAATATGTAATATATTAAGGTTGCCATAATTTCCAAACATTAATTTTGGGACATTCAAATTCTAAATAAATAAAATATGAAAAAAAAGGGGACGGGCATGGTTTTGTTTACTCTGTTGGCTGTCAATAAAGTTTGAGCAATCTGACAAAGACATATACAACTATAAAAAAAGTGGCGAATAAATTTGTTTGAACTAATCATATTTTAAAGTTGGTTTACTTGTTGAAAATTATAGTTGTTATTATGCTCTATACTCACATATTCCCTGTCTCTTCTTAACGTTTCCATTTCAGAAACTGTAGACCAAATAATGTGTCTTACAACAGGGGAAAGAAGTTAAACTGCAAACATTCATTTTAGGATAAAATTTCTTCTCCTTAGATTGAAAATTGAGGTTTTTTGAAAACTTCACGTAATTTCTGATTCTTTTTTTTTAGACTGACTGCCTCGTCTTTAAAATTTGTCTAATGCTTGGAGTTTCTGATGTATTTTTCTTTCATCCAGTGTCATGATCCTAATTATATTTTCAATAAGGATGAAAAAAGCATTGCATTCTTTAACACGGTCAATATAGATTTCAGAAGGGAACGAGTTGCCTTGATTCCTTTAACTTGGCAGTCTGTTGTATAATGGTTTGGATCACCTTTATCACCGGAATGCATCCATCGTGTGAACATAAACCGAACCTGTGAAGATGACCAATGTCTGTGATAGACAGTTGACATTTTAATTGGAATATTAATAGAAAAGAATATTACAAAAGAAATGCGTATTATTTTTTACAAAAAATGGTGCTCCCTCACACCTCTGTATTATTGCATGACAAGAGCGTCAATACACCATCATAGCTAAATATCAAGCTAAAATATTTTACCATGCTCTATTTGGCAGCATCAATTGCTCAGGTATTTTTATACCAAATCATGATATTCCAAAATCTCTTAAATGAGTTTTCAGTAATCAGATACCATTTATACCGATGTTTGGCTTAAGTGGCGTTGTAAGGAAGTGTTCTCATCGTAAGACATTTCCACTTTACTATATCTGGACCCTACCTTTAAGACTACCAGCTGTCATCGTTCTGAGTTATAGAGGATTCGGTAGAATCTCGTCAGTGAACACTCTGCTGCATGCATTATATTTCCCTGGTTTTCTTTTCTTATGTCGCTGACATGGAAAATACAAAAAAATAAAAAATCGAAGAGTGTACTAGCATTGGTGGTAAAACTACCGTCAGCCTCTACATGCAAAACAATTTAATAGTTTTCTTTGTCCACTGGAAATAAGGTTAATTAGTTTTTGTTTCCATATTAAATTTCCTTTTCACTCCGATTCTGCTCTGAAGGCTCATCTTTTAATAACGGTTTTCTTCTTGCTTCAAATATTTTCTTATATAAAAGGTCATTCAAAGCTCTCTGTTTGCTTAAATATTCAAGAATAAATTGCCTTTATTAGATAAACCTCCATGAGGAGAAATCTAGGGAAAAAACAGGTTTTAGTTATATACATCTGATTTGCTCGAAATTTTTACTTCATTATGTTGAAAGCAAGTGTTGGAAATGTTCTATCTTAACCGAGTGTCTTCTAAATTATGATTTTTTTGTTTATTTCAAGAACCTTAAACTTTTTAAAAGTTATTTTAACTTAGTAAAATTATCAAAAAAAAACTAATGATAAAACTGAATAAACAAAGAACAAAATGACGAAGGCCTTAAAAAGAATAATAATAGCTAATTAATAGCATCATTGCATCATTGTTTAATTTATTGCTAATCTTGACGAATTTAGCAAATCATAAAAAAAATGCTCCTAATCTACAATATAAAACAGAATAACCCATGTGTGTGTCTGTCTCAACAACTCACCTAAACGATGAACGTTGGCGACAGAGGTACACATTATATTCTGGGGTACATTTCTAGGTCAATTGTGTTATTTCAATTTATATTTGAGAAATACTTTTGCATCTATTCAATTCCGTTTGCTCTTGTTACTAATTTCTAGTTACTAATTTTAGAAGTTAAGTAGTATTATTAGTGAGAAAACCTACAAGTAATGTTCCTAAAATTGCTTAAGTACTCACAGAGACAAAATTAGAGGAGTGATCTAGGATCTTTTATGACGCAACCATGTTCTTTTTGCAATAGCTAATTGGCACGGTGTATGAATGAAGACTTCGGAAAAAAATGAATTATACTGAAACTTTGAATAATTAAGTTTGGCACAATTTCACACACATATATTATCGCTTTATTTATTTTGTTGTTTGCAGAGGAAGGTTTGAAATATGAAACTCATCTTTATAACAGAGGAAAGGAGTAATTCATTTCAATTAACTTTTATATGAGCGATAAATATTTCCAACTGAAATACTCTTAACTGATATGTTTATAAAGTAAGGAGCTTCCGTGACTGGGAATGATATAAATTGATTTCAAAAGAGGTCCAAACTTTTGATTGATTGGGTTTTGGTAAGATTTATCACACATACATCTCCAACTTGTCACATGACAATCAGAAATTTCTCAAATACGCATGTGATCTAAACATGTATCTGCGTCATTTAGTACGGATGTGTCTATCATTAACATATTATGCTTTGCTTATATCCACATTGCAATTGTTTAATAGGAAAATGTATCAGGTTTCATGAGGCGTTTTTGGCAATTGGTTATAATGTGATAGATATGAATTCAATAAATTCTTAATATAATTTATATTGGTGTATTATAATGATGGAAGACGAATAGATCAACTAAATTAATAAAAAAACAATGTTAAATAAATTTGTACAACATTTTAAAACCTAATAAAAATCTGATTTTGAGTTAGAATTTAGAACTGAATTCGGTGCTGGAGAGTGAAGGTAGTTTTCTACGTTTATCATGTCAGCGTAGATTATTATCTCTGCATCAAATAAATCACTGATGTTAGCATATCTTCAACTTTCATAACAGTATGTTATTTTCATATGAAACCATTTAAAATAATTCATCTTCTCTCTTCAGACATTTTAAAGAAATAATGAAACACATGAATGTAAGTATTTTATTTTGCACTTCAAAAATATATTTGGGACAAAAAAAATCTAAATGCATCAAACTTTCACCTGTGCATACACATTCCTCATTTCAATTTTTTTGGAGAATATAAATTCTTTTTCTATGATTTTATCCATCCACTTGTTTAAAGAAAAGAATGAAATCAAATCTTAAAAGTCTCTTCAACGGCTTTTCTGGCAAAAGAAGAAAAGAGCTTATCGGTTAATTTCTCCGGAGATAAGAAAAGAATTCCAAAAAAAAAAAAATATTAAAGGTCTGAAATCTATCACGTTCTTTATCTTAACCTTTTCATTTCTTTCCGTGGTGTTGTCTACGAAAGATTTTCCAGATGCAAATAGCACATTTGGAGAAAAGAAAGCTGAAGTTAGAGATAGGGATTCCAAGTTTAAGCTTGAAATTATTCAGTTTTACTTTAACTAATTAACTCATAGCTTCGTATTTGCTGTAATTTAACTTCGTAATTAATTATTTGCTGTAACTAATGATACTTTGTAATGAATTATTTGCTGTAACTGTAAACACAAGAACTCATTACATAATATTAAATGTATGAGCTATTTCGGTGTTTTCTTTTCATATTTAACCTTTTAAATTCCGTATAAATCATTGCTGTTTTTTCATTCCTATGTCATGTAAGTTTTGGCAGCGATATATAAATTTTCTCTAATTTCATCAAAATATCATCGAATTTATTTATTTATTTGCAGACGATTAAGAGATTTATTTGCTTATTAAAATATATATGGATTTTTTCTAGTTTTTAAATTGGGCGGTTGAATATTTTTTAGAGTTTATGTAAAAATGTGAGAAAATAATTAATTTCAGATCTTTTGAAAAATTAGAAATAATTTCTTTTTCTTTTACTATAACTTTTTATTAATATATGGATAAATGCTGATTTTTTTTTATTCAGAAAATAGATAACTTTTTGGGTAGAATTCAGGAACTCTACTGTGCAATAGTTACTCATGACACGACTTTCGGGAAAATTTCTGCAGATCTTCTCGATCATGACCCCTAGAACCCAAAACCACCCTTCGTTAAAAAAGTTTATATATATATATGGAGTATATATATGTATATACTTTTTCCATGTTATCTTAATGAACACGATAACTGGGTAATTTTTGATGTAAATTTAACCGGCTTGGGATATGTTGTAGGATAGTGAAAATCTCGGTCGAGGTTAAGTAGTGGGCTATCCAGCTCAAAGGGGTGGAAATGGTGGGGGGTGGAAATTTTAATTTTCCCCATAATTTCTTTTACAAATGAAAATAGAAAGAAAATTCAAATTGGGCGAATTAAACTTGCCTTATAATGAACAATTTTTGAATTTAAACTTTTCGATAGCTACAATTCCTTAGGAGTTATGAGCTGAAAAGTGATTTTCCCACCCTTCCCCTCCTCTCCCCTAACTTAAGGTGCGTTTTAACCTAAGCATGTTACCCTTTGTTGGAAAAGCTCTCGTCATTTGCAGTTTCTTCCACCCTCTTTAATTCTTGTGTCCAATTCTTATGAGGGGTAGAGGACAAAATGTCCTTTTCACTTATTATTAGTAGTAGAAAGGTATACAACAGAATAACGCTTTGGCCCGTGTTATTTTGTAAAGCTTACGATAACTAGAGTAGTTTGATTAGATTTTTTAACTGGCGACGGATGTGTTGTAAGGACAGCGGGGTGAAAATCTCATTGATTTCACAATTCGGGCTAACCAGCTTAAAATGGGTGGAAATGGTGGGGGACTGAAAATTTCATATTCGCATAATTCCCTTACGATTCACGATAGAAAGAAAATTCAAATTAAGCGAATTGTGCCTTATCACAACAAACTTTTATATTGAAACTTTTTGATAAGCTACAATTTCTTAGAAGTTATGAGCTAAAGTACGCTTTTTCAATCCCCTCCTCAACTTATCATTTTCCCCACTTAAGCTCTGTTACGACTAAGATAGAAAAATTTTCAAATAAGCGAAGATTATCTACCTTATGAGGCAAGATTAGCTTTTATACTAAAGTTTTTTTGTCTGCTAGAATTGCTTATAAGTTATGAGCTGAAGAAAGCGATATTCAATAACCCCCAATTTATCATTTCCCCATAGCTTCGTTAGATTGAAGGTAAAAGAAAATTTCAATTGGGGAATTATCACCTTATCATAACAACAAACACTTTTATTGGTTTTTGACGGCAAGAATTACTTAAGAAGTTATGAGTTCCCCATCAACCTCATTCACTTTCACTTTTTATACGGTATAATATATATTTAATTTACTTGACTAATTATTTATAGTTAATATCTTTGTTAAATTTTGTTAATTACCAACTGTTAGTTGATATACCTGGGTTGATCCAGTTAAAATGCTTTCATGTTAATATCTTCAATATACCCAAAATTACTATTGTATAAATATTATAATACAAATTCCTTTTCTGATCTAAACGATTTCAATTAAAATGATAATATCAATTGAACCAGACGATTTTAAAACATCCGTTTCTTCATACGTTATTATTTGTTATATAGGTACTTCAAATTTTGTTAACAATTACAAGTCAATGAAAGGTTTTAATGAATATTTTGAAATATTAAATTAACTATTTAATTATTCATTAATTTAAAGCGAAAAAATATAAATCAATAGCTGGTCCCGATATAGTTATTAAATCGTCTACTTTTAAAATTTTTTAGCATTCTTCCTTCTGGAAACAGTTCTTCGTATTATTTTTTGATCAGCAGAATATTGTACGAATTCAGTTTAAAATTAATTTTGAAAAAATAAACTTCAAAATAGAAAAGAAACAGAATTTATGATGAAAGACATCATGGAAAACGCCCTTGCTTAATTTTGAATTAAGTGAAATTTTAAGCATCTTTTTTGGCTTTGAAAAGAGTTGGCTTGACACTACTCTTTTCTTAAATAAAAAGTTTGAAAAGTTTGATTAAGGGAAATCAGTTCAGTGGTTTAGAGGAGGAGATATGAACATACATACATAGCCACAGTGACTTTTATTTAAGTGTATAGTGACAAAGAGATAATTATAAGAATAAATATTACTGGCATATAGTATGAGCTATGAAAAGGGTTTTTTATTGAAGTTTTGTAACAATTAATTTTTTAACTTTAATTAGAAGTAAAATATAAGTTAATTTTAATTGAAATAAATAATTTTACTAATATTCGTTGATAATAGGTTTTTGACAGAATACTTTAATTTGATATTAATACAAGCATGGCAGGACCATGATTTGTTTTAATAAAATCAATAAAGTAGCCAAAAACGATAGATATTTAAATAAGTGTTTCTTTATCTTTTCTTTATTGAAAATATCTCATGCTAGAATTGTTTGGGATTTTCTGCCTGAGTATTTGGTTTTAACAAATCGGTGGAGATTTCAAATTTACTGTTCAAATTGGCTGCATTTGTATCCTATGTTTTAAAAACGCATGATAAATTTGCCACACACAATGTTTAACTTCAATTCCTCTTGCATGTAAGAATTTATTCTCTGTAACCAAGGGGAGTTCTCTAATGATCCATTTTAGTAGTATTTAGAGATGTTTCCATGTCTTATGAGTTTTACCATATGACAAGTAATGTTCACTGGTATATTGTAACCCTAGATTAAATAAATAAGTTTTAGAAATCTAAATTCTTTCTTCATTCATTACTTAAAGAGTCAATTTCTTGTTACTGTTTTCAGATGGGCTGACTTAATGTTATCTAGGAATATTTACTTTTCTTTGAGAGATGTTTATTTCTTTATGACTCCTACCTATTTGAATAGACTATATTATTTGAGATATAAAAAAAAATTGACCAATGTGCTGACAAATTAAATCTATCGTAACTTTTGAATGAAAATGGAATGATAAAACCTTGATATAGCAAGAATTAATGACATGAAAATAGAATCACAGCGTAAATATTGCAATGTGTAGAAACAATGAAGTCATTGGCTATGTCTTAGCATTATTCAGTATGTAATATTTCATGACTTTTTGCTTAACATTAACGTAAAGGAATCTACCTTTGCCTTGATGCTTGCCGAAGAATTTTTTTTTTTTAATGTGGTGATTGCCGTTGTTGTGGTGCAGCAATATGTATAATAAAAATATATAACTGCAAAATGAACAATTAATTATCTTAAAACCTTAAGTAGTAACTTTAAAACCTTAAGAAGTTGATGATAAAAGAGGAATTGGTAAATATACCCTGGCCAAAAAAAGAATGGGGCAAATTATATACACAAATACAAAACTTTGAAAGAAAACGTACAGAATATTTTACTATTAACATAAGCTCCGATGTTAACGGTTGAAGAAGTATCTTCAAAATCAGAATCGTCATTAAGGGCATTAATAGACTATGCCATATCCTCATATGATCTTCCAAGAAAATTCATTGAAGATTTTCTTTGTATGGGAATTTTATTTTATATAAGATATATACTTTCATAATTCAACATTTAGTGCTTGAAAGACATTATGTGGACAGGTAGCTATCTGAGGAAACAATCAAAGAGATTAGAGCGTCTTGTCCGAACATCGTAACATTATAAAATGCTTTGGTCTTGAATAATCTTCATGATTGTATCGCCCAAAGCATTCAGTGCGTAAATTTTGATTCAACCAGTGGGTGACCAACATATATTGTGACATTAATGAACAATTATTACTATCAGAAAAGAAATTAATGGAGATTCAGACATCTTGTCGAACGTGATAAGTTTGAGGCTTGATTCATCCACCTTTAATTTATCATACGCACCTGACGAATAACAGGCTTATATTACCAGCAGTTTACAGGAAGAATACCAGCCAAAAGATTATCATATTATAAAGAATATTTTGATTTGTTAAAATTATAACATTATTTATTCAGTAATATTATTTCTTTGATGTTCAAAATTTTTTCTTTGAGTTATATTTCTTGAAAAATTTTCCCTTATTATAACAATGTACCCAAAAGTAGTACTATCATCACCAATCCGTGTGACATAACGTAGCAACTGAAACATTAAAAGTATTGTGAAAAATTCATAAATGTGTATATTCCACTTTCGGCTTTTTCTTACCGCAGATTGTTTTCTTGACAATTTGTTTTTTGAATGTTTATTTTGTATATGTTGCTTTTAGATTTCTGCTATGTTTCTTTCGTATTTGTTATATATATATATATATGTTTTTAAACAATTTCCTGCATTATTTCGCTCTGAAGCAAAATACGAAAATTATTTGTAATCAAACTATATGAATAAAATTAATTTACACAAATGTTGTGACAAAATAGCCGTACATACTTCCATTTGGATTACAAATTATGTTTTTTTGCTAAAAAACTTTGCAATATAAACATACTGTTTCTCAATATCGGAACGCCTAATTCCAGAATTTTCAATTTTAGTTGTATCTTCAACTATCATTAAACAATGCCAGATTACTATTATGTAGATTTACATGACTTTTCTTAAAACATAAAATTTATGCAGTCTACGGTTATTTCAGTAACACTTGAAAAGAGATAGTAACTAGTGCCCGTTTATAATTTGAATTAAATTATGTTCAAAAACGATCATTTCAAATTATGATTCTTTCTTTCTTGGAATGTACGCTTTGACATATCGCAAATATTCATGAGAAATTACTGTACACTAATCAGTGTTCTCTAAAAATAAACCATTTCAAAGTTATTGAAACCAAAATATCCGAAACTTCCATTTTTAGTTGTAATAAAGCATTTAATTTTTTTTTATATTTATGCGTTTTGACTTACTAACAAAGAAAAGAATCTTACATTTGCGTATTTCTATTATAAAGTAAATACTTACAAAAAATTATCAAATAAAATAATAAAATTATGAACTCGAAGAGATCCTCTATCAACTGAGAATCCGTGTTTGAGAAACAGCGATCGTATTTACAATTGCATATTCATCGTCTCCCACAAGCCGCGCGCTACCTAGGTGTAAGGAGGCAACACCAAATGTTTAATCTTCTGCAAGTCTCAAGATTGGATTCCCTAGAGCAAACCGTCACTTTTGAAACCATCGAAATCAAATCAATTCCGAAACATCAACGAGTTTCATCATTCTTCACTGACCTACGGATTCGAGACTAACGGAAGTAACTAAAATAAGAAAAGAATAAATAATACGTCACAGTTTCTTGTTTGGAAGAATATATTAGATCGTGAGCACTAATACGAGTTATAGAATGTCTGATAACATTTAATTAATAATAAGCGGTTATAAATAACTTATAGAAGGAAATTTTTAATTTTCCGGAATTCTACGTAGTTCAAAAGTTCAGATTTCATTTCCTGACTGAAGAATTAATTTTAGGGCTTCAGCAAAACTTGATTTTATAGAATGAGTTTTATTCCACAAAAATGAGTTATTTTTAGAGAATTTTGAGACAATTTACTGTAAAATATTCTATTGTATTGTCGGGTTGTTTAGCAGAAAAAACAATTCTGATCGTAATAGATATTAACAAGTTGATAATCGAAACGAATGATTTGTTTTCGGAGCTAAACAAAGTTCGTTCTCTTCCATAAAATCGCCATCGTATTTTTATCCTATCATCATAAACAACCCTATAGTCTGGATCGATGGGACAAACTCGATTTGAATGCGCTTAATATTGTTTAGCTTTTACAAACTAAACACGTCTGCGAGCCATAAAAGGGAAATTATTATTTCACCTTCATCGCCCAAGACTGTCGTAAAATTTCCGGTTTCTTTTGGATAAATATCTTCGAAATGACTTTTATAGAAATACTTTGCAATTTCTTATCGTTCTGTTTTCATCACAGTTTCGACAGATATGTGATAGTGAAAAGCTGATGTTGGAAATTTGTAACTAGAAACTTGAATCTGTGGATGAATTTCAAGATAAAAAGTATCAGTTTCAGAAATAAAATCTGCAAGCTTTCGTTTTGGTTGAAATTTAATACCACAATTATCTTTTATGGATCATGAAGATTTTATGGATTATTAATAACATATCCTTAAGTTTTGCTTCAAAAATTTATTAAAGATTTTATTAAATCCTTTTCTAGCAAATGGATAGTTTTAAAAACATCACAGAAGTCAGAAATTTATTTATAGTGATATCAAACAAATAGAGTATTAAAGTACTTTTCTTTCAATTGGTTACAAATACTCAAGACATGCATTTTTCAGGACTCCTCACAAACACTTGCTGTATTCTCTGGCGTTAATAAGCTTTCTTCACTTGCAAATCTCTTTTTCCTGGCTTTTTTTGCATTCTCAAAGATATTTACAATATTGAGAGATTGAATTAATTTTGATACGCATTACTCGCGTTCAAGTAACTGGTAAAAAGCCTGCAGGGTAGTATGGTTGATTCCCATGTCTACGGCTTCATTTCGACTATCATTGATTAAAAGGAGTTACAATAATAAACGATAATGGCCTTTCTTCCAGATGAGATCACTCTCGATTTCTTATTTTCCCATTTAAATCGGTTTTCCTTCGGTTGTATGATAGTGCATGCACAGATGTACCTTGTTAATTCTCATTCTTTTCCTAAATGAATTAGGAATGAAAAGTTAGCGGGCAGTTCTTTTACAGCATATGTTACTAACTGCCTCAAATCCATCTATGAACGCAAAGGTTAAAACATTTTATTTTATTTCAGAGGCGATTTCGATTTCGGTGGAAAGCGAGTGCGAAGTGCAGAAAAGTTGAGAGACGCATTTTAAGCAACATAATGTTCTTAATTGACCTATCGAAGCGGGGTCTTCTTTTTACTGTATGGATCGGTATTTCGTCCGCTTGCCTGTAAATTTGGTTGTCATGCAATCAGAATGAGATGCGTTGTTTGATTTTCTTCGCATTTGGCATGAATGTTCCTTGAAATCATTGAAAACGATATAAGTGTGAAGTTTTTTATTTTATATTTCGATTCATGACGGTGGTGGTTATAATGGTTCTGTTTCATGTGAAGTTCAACTTCTCTGAACTTTTCTAGCCTATTCATAAAGACTCTAAAATACAGATGACATTTAATTTAAATTTTGTTAATATTGATAAAAACATACATTTAATTGTAATGTTGTTAATACTGATAAAAGCAGACGGAAGAAAAGTAAAGCATTTAACTGTAATTTTGTGAATACTGATAAAAGCAGAGAATTGTGAAAATAGTTCGCATTCGAAAGGAAAAGGTAAAACCTTTAAATATTGCGATGAAGAGCACATCTTAAGTTATTATTTATTGATTGATAGTTGGACGCGGGTCTGCTGTTCACAGAACTAATAGTCTGTGACAATACTGATCGTTCTTAACACTGATAAGACTATTAGGCTAATAAAACTAATAAACTTCTCAGAGTTTAAAACGAAAATAACAGGATAATTACATCTTTATTTTTATGGTTGACAACTATTTAATAAATTGAAATGAGAAAACGAATGCCTGAATTTTCAAAAAGGGACGTTGGTGCTAATAGAAATTTTCGCGTTAGTAAGAAGTGTGAGCGAGTTATCTCACAATTTCCTCATATATTTTATAAACTATTATATTAATTGTGTTTTGTATATTATTTCGCAGAATTTATAATCCCTACTAATTAGAGACTTAGTATGAATTATATTCGCTTTTCTTGCAAAACCCCGAGTTCGTTAAGTCAAGCTCATTGATAAGTGATATTAAAACTCAAGTTCCAGATATTAAAAACGGAAGAATTTTACTCGATTATGAAATATCTTAATTCGTTATTCATTGGAAAACTTTCCATATTACAATTTTCTCAAGGAAGACGTTAGATAGAAAAATAGAAAAGTTAATTTAATATCTCTTAAGTTTACTTAGAAACGGAGATCTATAAGTAGAAAATTTCGAAGAAAAACTCTATAAGTGTGAGATAAAGAAAACATTGTAGACAATCATTGATAAAAATAATCTGAAATAAAATTCGGCTTTCAAATTATGAAACATGCTTTGACGTGTCATTAGAAGAAAATAAATTTCAGAGATTAATTTAATAATTGCATTATTTTTCTTTTTTAACTAACAATAGTTCCTTCCTATTTTTTTACTCTATCATTAATGCATACCAAATTCTCCAAAAACAAATTATGAGAATTCGATACAGATAGTAATAAAAATGTATGATCTATTTATAGGTGGATTTAGTACATAGTCTTTTAGGTGAAATTCTTTAGAAAGAAGTAAACTATTAATCGAAAATTTAAGCTCCCTTTGGAAGATTAAAGACTCGTACCTCCATGTCACGGAATAGGAAAAGTAATTAAAATCGATCTAGTTCTTGAAATGCAATCCTTTGCTAATTGAAATACATTTGAGAAAACGAAACATTCATGAAGATCTCGGAAGCGAGCATCTAAGCAACTCTATGTCATTCGCCAGGAATTTAATAAAAGAGGCTTTTCTGGAGAATAAAGATATTACAATTGAGAATGAAAGTAAGCTTAGTGTAATGTTAAACATCATTGAATAATCATAAGAAGAGAGCTTTGAACATTGGTTTGAAGCTCTCTCTTTCATATATCAAATTTTCTATCTTTCACAGCTCTAGAATGATTATGATTTTTCTCATCTTTCAGATCTTTCGAAAGTGAATTATATTTAAAATTGAAGAAGTGTTATTATTTTTCTGGAAGTTTCGATTATCTTGCTCAGTCTGAAGACAGATAATATAAAATTCAGTGAAGCTATAATCTTGTTAAATGTATAAGATTGGTATGTATATGGTATTGTATATGGTTAAGTCCATATGAAATTACCTTTCGTATAGTTTTAACAGGTGAAGTGCTGCTTTCTATGCGGAATCGATTGAATAGCATTGTTATATTTAGAACATATTGCCGAAAGTGGTGTAACGTCAGACTTAGAGATAGTCAATTTTTTATCAAAAGTAAATTTATTAGTTATTAACAAAATGAAGTTGTTTCATCGTACAAGTAATTTGAAGAACTAACTTTCAAGCTTTTTCAAAATAAACAATCACAAACATTTACATTATGTGCAGTCTGTGCCTCGAGAAAAATACATAAAAACACTGGTAAAGTCGCCTTAGTTCACTATTTGAAATATAAGACTGAAACCTGAAAACAATTCGTTACAGTGATAATTTTAATTCATGAATATATACGAAATTGTATATGATTTGACTACCTTGATCATGAAGAGTGCAATTAAAACGTTTTACTTGCTTTATCATTAGAGGGAGAGGAATAATTTTCCATTGTTTTGTGAAATGTGTATTATATTATAAGCGAAGAATTAATAAATGTGTATTATATTATAATCGAAGTAATAATTCTTATACAAAATATTTCTTATACCCAGCATTTGATGAAATTTTGGTTGCACGTCATTTTTTGTTGTATTTTCAGCAACCTACTGACCAATATTTGAGACCAGTCTCCATCTCTATGCAGCATTTTTCATGTCATAATTTCTTTTTTCTATTAATCATCTGCCTTGATTTTGAAAAATAATTATTTATTTCAAAAGATAATCTCATATTTTAGCTTATTTCTAAACGAAAGCCCTTAAAAAATCAAATAGATTACTTGCGGAATCTTTTGATGTATTTTCTTATCTTTCGATATTTCGATAAGAAAAGGAATGGATTAATTCAGATACCATGTTAAAAAAATGAAAAAAAAATGTCAAATTAATCCTTTTTTATAAAAAATGATTTGAATAATTTAAAATAATTGCGATATTTAGACTCATTGCAAATATTCAGATAATTTTGTGAGATTTTGTATTGCACCAATGAACAAAAACAAATTTTTAAAAACAAAAAACTCCATTTAAAATTCACATAAATCTAAAAGCAGGAATGAAAGTAGTATTGTATAAAATTGTCTTATAGAAATCTAGGTTCTGAGAGGAGTTATCGTAAAATTCCCAAAAATCTTCTAATGACATTGAGAGCGATCCTATGTGGACGTGAAGTTTATCAAATCTAAAATGAAGGAGACCACGGAATATAAATAGGAGCAGAGGTGTAGTGGACTTGTGCAATGCCTCAACGTTAGGATTAGGCGATCGCGGGACGCCCGTGTCTGAGAATTTGGTGCATGTGATGTGACGTGACTAATCAAATGTGATTACACTGCGAAGTGTAGGGATGACTAG
The DNA here is from genome assembly GCA_013235015.1 of Araneus ventricosus. Classification (NCBI taxonomy): domain Eukaryota; kingdom Metazoa; phylum Arthropoda; class Arachnida; order Araneae; family Araneidae; genus Araneus; species Araneus ventricosus. The sequence goes on along the minus strand of BGPR01004471.1, from coordinate 31,460 downwards.
GTGGTGTTTAAGCAATAAAAATCTCCTGCCCAGAATTGTTCAGATATTTTCCCATAGCCACCTGTAGCTTCCACACTGGACTTCAAAATAGACAAAAACAAAGGAATATATATGTAAGCAATACTCTTTGATTTATGAAAGGGACCGCAATGGCCTAGTGGTAAGGTCTCGGCTTCGGGGCCAGAAGGTTCCAGGTTCAAAACCCAATTCCCTGAAGATCCGCCGTGTCTGGAACCTGTTGTATGATATGTAGCGGCCAAACGTCCTCCCGCCGGCTTGATGCGGAAGCTCGGAGAGGGATGCCAGTACTTGTGCTGGCCTGCCGCCTGACCACGGCTCATAATTACGAGTCCCTCGTGTTGCTTCAGAGAGAGAGGCTGATAAAAGTAAACTAAGCTAAAATCAGTTAAGAAAAGTGGAATATAAGGCAATGTTGAAAGATACTTAACGTGCTAAGAAGACGTTTTAAGAAAGAACTACGTTCCTCCCAATGCTGTCTCAGGAAAGAATTTGATTCACGCGCACCAAAACGCCGCAGAAAACGTTGTATGGGAGATCCTCTATATTTCGGTAACTACATATGTCAAAAATATAATTAATGTCGTGTTTTAGAGATAAAGGGTAACAACAGAAGTTGCAAAAAAATTGAAATTCGGAATTGTATTTCAGCGTCTACCGAGTCCCAAAGTTGGGCAAAAATACGCATGAATTGGCAGCGCGATACTCTATATCTCGGTAACTACATATATTAAATACATAACTAATTCTTACTTTAGAGATAAAGTATAAGAACAGAAGTTATAATAATAAAAAAAAAAAATTGAAAATCGGAAACGCGAGTCGCGCGAGTAAAGTAATCCTACGCCATTAACATCAGCGGCTGTTTGAAAAAGACAGCCTCCCATCATTTTAAAAAAAATGGTTAATGAACTTTGGCATAGCGCTATTAAAATAATGGTATTGCATCTGGAAACTAGGTATGGAAATAATATTCAACTGACATAACATACATTTTTTAATGACCAAAAATGTTTTCCCTGTATAAATTAGTTGAGAGTTGTAGTTGAAGCAATGAATAATCAGACAATAAATATGTCTATTTATACTGAAAGAAATCATTTGACCCCTCCTAAAAAACTTGTAAATAATATTTAACTTATATCATTTACGTTTTCTACTGACTAAAGGATATTAAAATATTTAATTTTATAAATTATGTTGTGTATCCCTCAGTCAATAGTTGTAACAGTAAATAAGCAATTAATAAATATCTTTGTCACAAAAATGGCTTTAAAACAATCTAGAATCTTAAATTACAGTTCGAAGTAAAGGAAGTTTATTTGCTTCTAATTTTAAATGTCTAAAGAAATGACTGTAGTTTTCTGAAGATGCATTGCCACGCAATCCATAATTCCTCAACGGTTTTCTACCGTATTTTATCTTAGAAGAAAACCACATATCAAAATAAACAACCACATGGCAACAACTGCTAAGTAGCTTCTTCTTTAGGGAAATCCTTAACAAAAATTCCAGTGTTTTCTACACAAACTTACCAGTCTGGAGCCAATAGGCCAAACGGATGATATACTGTTCTAAAATCCACATTCGATTTTCTTAATTAAACAAAGAAATGGAATAAAAATTCGTCATCCTTTGAAAGTGAACGAGGAAGTTGTTGAGCAGATGGAATTCACTCCAGTGGCTGTTTTGAAAACTTTCCAATTGACGGAATGTCTCTGTTTATCAGATTTGGAGAGAGAATAATATACATATTAGGAAAATACTGATACTTGAAAAAAGTTTAATTTTAGTTATTTTTATTTATAAGTTCAATGGACTTGTACAACGCGGGGGATAAGTTCTGCTTTATAGGAAATCATTTTAAAAGTGCGCGCATTATTCGACGAGTTTATGCTAGCTCAATCACGTCTTGAAATTGTAATTAATGAAATTCCTAATGAAATGTGAATCTGTTTGAAATATTATTTTAACGCGAACAGATTGTTAATGTTAATTAACTAATTCCAAACATATGCAAAATTACCTAACTGAATGTTGAGAGCATTATATTACTCTTATATCTTTAAAAGTATTATTATTTTTATGAAACACTTACTTTTTTAAACTGTGACTTTCACTGTTCATAAACAGATAACAGGTAAGTATATATATAGTTGTTTCTACAAAAAATAAAAAAAAACAATGTGGAAAGGTTATATTTATTTTTCGCGTTATATGCGACCCTTTATCAGAAGTGGTCGCAATTTTTTCGTCCAGTTATACGAACTCATGTTATACGGGAATGTACTGTATTTGTAGAATATCTACATAGTTATTTATACAGTTAATAGCTAAATATTAAAAGATTCGTCTGTATTTAGCAAATGTTGTTTAATATTTACTGATTTCTTGACAACGAGCGTAGCCGTAATTACATCAAGGACATAAAAACAGGTAAATAAAAAGATCAACAGCTTTCAATTTGATGAATTTCGACACCAAATATGTGAAATGAAGAAAGGAGAAAATTTTCGCTTCTTTGAAAATTACAAGAAGAAATACACTTAAATTAATAGGATTGGAACGCATTTTTTTTTTACTCATTTCTTCTACTCTTCTTAGAAATCATCAATAAAATGAAATTGAAAAAAATACTGATGCACGTCATCATCCAACACCAGCTCTCTCTTCTGGATTTTTCATGGCACAAGGGTTTTTAATGGCTCATTTACGGTGAAACATCGAAAATTGAAATTCTTTCCGAGCCTTTTCAGACTACTCGAAAATAGGCTGCTGGGTTCTATAATGAAATGCTTCCGCATTGGTGTGAGAAAAGGAAAGAAATAACCTGCAGCCCTTGGCTAAAGTGATTCTGACTCAAAAAGGAAATGGATGTTCTCCGAAAAAGGAGAGAATTCGGATCAGAGGAATATTTCAATTCTATTTTTCTTGTTCTTGTTTCATGTACAGAAAATTTAAAGATGATAAATAATAAGTTGAAAAGGTTTCAAGGGTGAGGGAGATTTTGACGTTTGCAAAGTTAATAAATTGAATAGGTTTAAAGAGTGAGGAACATTTTGACGTTTGCAAAGTTGTATATTTGAAATTTTTCGAGAAAATGAAAAAAAAAAAAAAACAGAATAAGATGTCGTAATCACCTTAGTTAGAATTTTATTTTAGCAAACAATTAATGAAAGCAGAATACAAAATTTTTGTTGAGTTACTAAATTGCACTTCGCTATCTTATATAACATGAGAATTTATCCAACTGTGTTAACTTGCCGTATTTTGGTTTAGCAAACTCTTTATTAAAAAGTCCTGCTTACTTTTTTACTTTCTTTCTGATAGAAACTGAGTAAGATTCATATACTACTTATCAGATCTATTATAATGTATAATTATCAGATCTATTATAATGTATAATTATCGAATCTATTATAATGTATAATTATCAGATATATTAAATTGCATAATTTTCAAGATCATTATAATTCCTTATTTATTAAATTGCTGTATTGCATAGTTATCAGATTTATTACAATGTATTACTAGTTATGATTCATAATGTTTCACATAACATTCCTAGAGACATATGTCTATAATATAAATTCAAATCTTGTAGCCATCAACAATAGTTCAAAATATTTAAAAACAACTGCGTGTGTTTTTTTACAAAAGATTTTGAACTCCTATCCATATGTAGCACATACTATCTGCAGTAAACGAATTCAATCTTACGGCAACTATTACCAGAACCTTCTGCGAGGATACTACGAACAGTAGTAAAACCGAACTTTTACTGTCGTTGGAGGTCTCCGTCATTTCAAGTCACACCATTGATGTGGTTTTTTGGCAGCACACGAACTCTGCACTGTAAAAAAAAAATCCGTAAAATTTCACGGTTTTAAGCTAACAGCTGGGTTGGTTGTGGAAAACCGTAAAGATTTACAGAAGTAAATCCGTAGGCACAACGGTTTTTTTACCATACATGAACAGTTTCCGTAAAGTTACAGAAGTAAATCCGTAGTCACAACGGTTTTTTACCGTATGAAATCAAGTTTTCTCCGTAAAAAATTAAGTCATCGAATTAAGTGACGTCATCGACTGAGTTGAGTTGTTTTCTCCTTCTGTTTCAGGATGATTTGAAATGTGTTGATGTGTATTATCAATTGAATATTAATTAAGCAGAAGCTTCAATTAGTAATTTCATCAATATAATTTTAATTGAACTTGCAGACGATTTCCGTGCTAGATAGGGATAAGAACTTCTAACTCCCTCCAGGCAGGAATCAAAACCGTGATTTCATAAAGGAAATGAAATAAGTCGCTCTAACCACTAGACCACCGGAACTTCATAAAGTGAAGTAAAATAATCTATTTGGGTTTTAAAGTCACTATAGCTCTAGTGGCGCCACCTAGTGGTCTTGTAAAAAATGTATCTATTCCCAGAACACGTGTTTTTTTTAAGGTTAGCTTTCATGAGTGACAACAGGTTACTTTTATGTGTATAAACAATAGCAGGAGATGGAACCCTATTAAAAAGCATGAAATGAATGCAATAAAATTACATTGAAGAAAGGGGAAAGTTATCGTAGATGGAAAGCAATACCATATGACGAAAATAGAATTTGAACTGACGGTTTAAACCGTTTATGGCTGGAGCGGAAAACGGTGAAAAAACCGTTTTGTCCAACAAAACAACTTTAAAAAAACCGTCCAAATATATGGAAAAGTCCGGGAAAAAACGGATATTTTTTTGCAGTGTAAGGTTCAAATCTCAAGGCCTAATAGGTGTTTCGTTGAACCTTGTTAAGAATTGATTTAAATTAAATATTTAATGTGCCTAAGAATATAAAGTTCATTTTGCTTCAAGGTAGTTGTCCGAGTCCTAGAATTGAAGGATCGCGGATTCAGACCCGATTCCATGTTTAAATTCTTAAATGGAAGATATGTTGTAAGAAGTAAAGTTATGTTGAATACTTCGACATATAGCATTAAGTTTTATCTAATTAAACTAAACTACTGTTATCATCTTAAATTATAATATAGAATTAGAAAAAAAAGACTGCTAACATTCTTTAATATATATGTAAAGGGATACTTAAGCATCAGAAATTCTGGTTGAAATAATGATGGGGAAAAACTATCTCATAGAAATTATATTCATATTTACTTCTGTGAAGAAACTAAAATAGAAAAGAATCAGCATCAAAGAAAGAATAACAGACAGAAAAATATTAATGAATCTGAAAACATTTTGGAATAAATAGCTTTTTGATTCATTGTTATTTGAGATTAGTTGTTATTGGAAAGAAATCGATTGTGTAGGACATTAACAACGAGATGAAGGTCTTGATAAACTAATTCTCTCTCTCTCTATCTATCTATCTATCTATATATATAAAACAAATCAGAAATATTTCTATTTCTTATTTCTAGTTTTACTGTGGTTCTTCCTGCACTTAAAAATATAAAAGAAGCAGTTTTTGGTCATCTGTGAAAGAATGCCCATCCAGCCTTTAACATGTTGCACGATTGTGGCCAATAATGTTAGATATTATATAATATTATATGATATTGGAAAAATATTATACATTATTGCGTATATTGTCACAATATCATATAATATTGTTCAATATCTTTGCTACTGGGACAGTGAGAAACCTCCTTTCAATGATGGCAGATTGAAAAAACTTTTTGGTTGGCTTATCTGAGGAACATAATTCGATACACCAACTTATAATCCAGACATTTAGCTCACACATTGATTCAAATCCTTTGTTTTGTCATTCAGTCTATTGGTGGAATTGCCGTAAGTAGAGTTTAGTTTATTAGTCCACTCGTTTATCTGCGAAATGAAACATGGATAAAACTGATTAAATTGGAAAGTAGTCAATATTTAAACTGATGAATCAATGCATTAATCAGGAAAATAGGTAAATACACATAGCATTTTTTGATTATTTAATTCAGTTAATTAATCTGAGTAAAAATATTTGAGCTCAACGACTGTCTAAAATATGTCGAGCTATAATAAAATTTCAAAAATAAGTAAAACAATGCTTTGCAGTGCTTAATTCTCAAAGTAACAATTTAAACAAGCTCAGTCAGCAGTCCACTTATTCATCTAAGTGTTGAAAAGTTGAATCTAATCTGATTAAAATGGAAGAATTGAGTCACTAATTTGAAATGTATTAATCATCTGAGTAAACAGAAATAGATAGTTAAAATATTTAGCCTGAAAATAAACTGGTTCTATTTAACGACATAAAGTTATATATAAGTATGACAAAAAACTATTTCACATTCACAAAATAATTAGCTCTAAAGGAATTTTGATTGATCTTTCTCAGAACGGCGCAATTTATATTAAGTCGAGATGTTTATTTGTGCAAATATTTTCACCATAAGCATCAATAGCATCTTGGTGAATCAATATAATAACATTCTCTCTTCCCTTTGAAATTAGGTGGCTCACATTTTGTCCATATTGGCCTCTAGAGTTAGATGAATGATATCTTTTATGGCAAAAACCGCTTAACTTATGCCAAAACGTTCCAATAAATCAAGCAATTTTTGCGTGCGTTTAATTAAATCCGGGCGCTTTAATGATGTAAATTTGGAGTGCAATAATTCCATTTTATGATTGAACATCTGCACAAGAACGTATCCATTGTTGTGAAGCTACTTTAAAGCATATAAACTGGACAGGTTGGAAGGTTGCTTTAATTAAATGTACCGCACATTTGGAAACTGGCAATGTTTTAATAAGGATTCAGTCGATATCTTTCGTTACCTATTACCGCTACTAGCCATTCATATCATTTTGATTTATGGATATTGTTACGGAATTTTTGTAAATTGCTGTATATATGTGATGCTTCTGTTCTATAGAAAGTGTTTCCGGAATTAATACGACATAGTTAAAGAGCACGTCTAAGAAACATTTTATTGTATAAATGTCATACGTAAGCCACAATTCCTAATTCTAATTAATTAATATAACAATAGTTTTCCTTTTTATCTAACCGTATTTTTTTACGTTAAGGGACATACGTCCATTAAACCTCAGGGGAAAACTGATGAATTCGACTTATTATAACTCCTAAAACAAAACACATTTCAACAACTAACTCTTTTTTTTTATTGTTTATTGATATTTCTTTGTTTTAAAATATGTTATTTCTGTTATTGTACACACATTTTCAAATCTTTATGACCGATATGCATTTATTTGCAGCAAGAATCATAAATATGGGTATAATTAATTTTTGGAGAGAAAAATAGGATAATCACCTTGCGCATAGTTGCGAATAAAATAATTGTCTAAACACAATATTTGGGTATCTAAGCAATCTAAACAGTCTGTTTAAGAATTGAACTTCAATTTATTAAAATTTAAATTTAGTACTATTTTATATACCACTTTAAAATAAAAAATATTAAAAAATTGTTAAGTATAGCATTTTACTTACCAAAAAACTTTTAGAGAAAATATTTCAAAACTGTTGTTAATTTTGTAGAACATAGCACAATACATTTTCAATAAAATTTTATTTTAAAATATTCAAGGTTTTGAGATACAGTTGCGAGCAATATCAAAACAGGGGTGCAGATATGGCCTTTTAAAAGATATGGCCATATTCATGGTTTTACGTTGAATATTTATTTATTTACTTTCTAACTTTCATAGTATGGAAATTTTTAATGGGGTTGTTTAAATTGTTCAAGAAAGATAGGGAATAATATATATTTTTCATACAATCGAAAATTTTCGAGGTTTAACAGTCGTGTGTCCCCTTAAAATGATACACTTTCTTAAATAATAAGCTCAGTCCGCTTTTATCCATCGCAAGTAATCGCAAGTAACTTTCCAGCTACTTAACTTTCATAATTATGGAAAATTTTGCAACTCAGGTCGTTTAAATTGTTCCAGAAAAGACAGGGAATAACATATATATTTTCATAAGTGGAAAAATTTTCAGTTTTAACAGTCGTATGTCACCTGAGTATACATTTTTAAAAATAATGGTTCAGTCCATATTTATCATCCCAAGTAATCGGCAAGTGATAATTATCTTTTTTTGACAGTGGGATATACTACAGTTTTTATCAGGTGTAAAACGTGTACTAGTTTGTCAACGCAAAGATTAATGGATTATGGGTTATTAATTTTTTGGGAATGCCGTGGCTGGATATGTTTATTTGATTTATTAACAGAGAATTCATTGTTCACACATTCAAATGATGAGAATGAAGAATGGTACTTCCAAGTAGGATAGAGAATCTCGACGTTACTGTCGAAACATAGGAGCCAATCCTGGGTAATTCTCTCGAACATATGAACCTTTGATTTATAAAGGGCCTTCTGCAGTCTTGTCAAAATTAATTATTTTTTGTTTTCATTTGTTGATGGTAGATACATCCTTTGTTATAAAACAGGTAGTTCTGTCATTTTGGCAATTTTGTAGTAAAACAGCAAAGTTACGTTATGATGTTAGAAAGGGACTTTGCGCAAAGACTCCTTTTAACATCAGTTTGCCGTTCACCGCTAGATCTTCACATTATTGGGGTTGCAGCAGAAGAGGTAAGTAAGCAGCTAGAGAACAGTGGGGTGCAAACTATTTTAATTTTAACCCCTCTTTGGTAAAATTTTTAGCTATTTTTCTATTGGGGTCGCGACCCACATTTTTTGAAGAAAACCTTTTTATTTTAATTCCCAAATTTTTTTTTTAGATTTAGCGTCGCACAGAACTTTCTCTCTACCCACGGTTTGCACACCACTGTTCTGGAACCAATACTCATCAAAGATCTTCATTCACGGGAATTCATTGTGTGGGGATGCGTGAAACACAATGTTATGGCTTAATATAAGAATGGCAATCAAATATTTGAAACCACACGTTGAAAAACAATGCACCCTTATACAAATTGGTATGCTTTACACCCTTATCAAATCAATTGATTTCTTTTGTCAGTAACTCTTGAACAACAACGGTTGAAAGGGTGATCACTTCTGATAATAACAAGATTCTACATCTTATAGAAATTAGTTGAGATTCATTCAAACTAAAAGAGAGTTTGAATGCAATTTAATATATTTTAAAAATAAGTACGTAGTATACAACATTATAAATTTAAACATGCAGTCTGATTATAAGTCTGGGAATAAGAAGCACAGGTGAAATTTCATTGAAATGGCCGTAACTGTCCCAAACAAAACCACGAATTTTTTGGATCAGGGAGTTTTCCGTTTTAAATTAGTTTGAAAGGTTGATTTCCTGAATTAAGAACAAGATCTGATAATGTTTCAAGAATATTTTGATCGAGAAAACCATATGTTTAAACTCTTTGAGGAAGATTTGATCTAGGAGCTTTGATCCTTTGGGCTATAACGACGATGACATCCAAGACAACACCATTCTTCAAACTACCACATGAACAAACATACAAAAGAATGCCAGAGTGTTACATCCTTTTTTGTCATATAACGATGCATCATTGCCTTAACCTCTAAATAAACTACTTGCAGATCTTGTCTTGAGCATGCTATTGAGAGGGGCTGAGATGCCTCAAAATACCTAACTTCATCATTGGCTCAGATTAATAAGTTGTAAAATGATACTCCAGGCAAAAGGTCCATCAATAAACATTTATTTCATATTTTAATAGGGTATATTATTGCAAAAATAGACTCGTCATTTAGAACATTTAAACATTTAAACAAAAGAATCTGTAGGAACGATACATCTCGTGTCAAAGTTACCATGCACACAAGGATGCACTTGGCGAGAAGAGGAACACGTTCAGTGAGAGCAAAGGGACTACAGGCATACTAGTTCTGTGGCAGTGATTAACAGCAGCATCTAATTGGATGGGGAAATCTAAACCAGTCAGGAAGGCTGTACTCTGCTTAGTAGAGATAGTAACACCGTCTGTGTACTGCTGTAGATCAGCCACAGAGGCTCATACTTCACTAAGGTAGAGTTGGCTGGTTCTGTGTCACGATGCGCACAGGCGCATTTCCGCATCATTAACTGGTGGAATTTGCGCACACATTGTAGGTTTGCTGGATCCTAATTTTGCTTTGGCGAGGTTGTGAACAACTGGGGGGCAATGGGGAATGCATGCTTAAGAGTGATTGATGGGTGGGGGTTTAACTTTTCCTGTAGGATGGCTCACCACTTTCCCAGGAGGAGAATTGATAATTACATAATTCATGTATTTTCAATTTTATTTAACATAACAATTAATTTATATGGTTTATTTATTGTTTATTTAAATTATATCTGTATTGAATTTATGTTTGGAGTAGCAGTTATTAGGTCCTTAGCATTTTCCCAGGGAAGCATCGTTGTGTTATCAGGGACACGAAGTGTCATTTCTCCTACGGCTTATTGATTGATTGCCATATGTCCAAAGGGTTTTCAATGCGCCAAAGCCACGAGCTAAATCCATATAGATCGATCAAGTTTACAATGCCTGAAACCTTTCTAACGCTTGTACGCAAGAACGCACTGCCAATGACTTATGAAAATGCGACTGTACAAGTTCCACAATACCAGTTAAACCCCATACTTTTGTTGCTGCCCTCTCTCTCTCTGGGGCGGAACTGAAAATGCCTCTTATAAACATGACCAATAATTGCGCGCTCATTATTACCTTCCACTGTTTATCTTTCATGGAAAAACTCTACCTGCTGCGCCTCATGGCAAGGTGCGAGAAGAAAAATGCAAATATCAAGAAAAGGTTCCAGAGGCCGCCATTATTAATCGATTGTGGTTTCATGTTTACGTCAGGTTTCCATGTGGGATCTTCTTGGATGATAAAACAAGAGACTAAATGGAGACGCTCTAAGATTGAACGAGAATCTATTCACCAGATTTCATTTCGTTACTTAGGTAATTTATTTTGGGTACTGATACTTTAGTTAAAGATTTACCCAAAATATATATATAGAATGCAATATTTAATTGCAAAACACGATGGGCTGGAGCATTTAATTAGAAAAAAAACGATAGAATGAATAATTTCCCAATTCTAACAAGACATAATATAATGTAGCATTTAATATCAGAAAATTCACAGTTTGTACACCAATTCAAAACCTGAAAAATGGTATGCTTTGATATAATTTAACTTCCAAATACTTTCCCCACTGTGTAGTTTAATTCAATGAGAGAACAATGGTTTTACTTGCTACGCGCCAACAAGAAATAAACTTTATGGAGAATGGAGAAATCAATAATTTACCTCGAGGAAAAGTTAACGAAGTGACAGTAAACTTTTTCTATACGTTCCTTTTTCTTTCTTCTTTTAGATAAATAACTAACTTCGTCAAATGCCAACATTAAAATTTTTTAATCAATTTGTTTTGCCAGTTACGGTTTAAGATGACTGGTTATTCATATTTTTTCAGCATTTCCTTCGACTAAAAAAAGAAATAACGCATGTAGAATAAATATTTGATAAAAGATGCAAAGTGAGACAAGGGTACATTTCTTCTTGTCTTTTCAACTTCATTTAAATGGTGGAACAAGTTAAATATGAAAAAAAAATGCTTTAAATGCCTCAGCTGGAAAAGGAAAGTTTCGATTTTTCTCTCTATAAATATTTATTTGTGTATGGATTAAATTACTTCAAGATATTGCACCCAATGTCTGCAATGCGAACGCAGACATCTTTTATTAACTATGAACAATTTAAGAACCACCAGAATTTAATATTATGGTGATATTTTCCCACACAGATGTGGAAGAATTTCTGTCCTGTGTGATAACGGACCCTGAGTTTTGTTATCCGGTAACAATCCGATTCAAGCAACCACCCAAATCCATTTTGGATAGTATCAAATCATATTCGGTACCAATTCTTTTCTTTAGAACGCAAAGCGTTAAATTCTGACGTTCTTGAGGTAAGTTTAATTCTTTCCAATTTAATACGGTACAAATTTCAAATGAGACGCTTGCTGAATTTTAACCACTTCAGTGATTGATTAATCTAAATCGTTTATTTAAAATTTAGCCATATAAAATACTTAAAGTTTGCCAAAAAATAGCGATAATGAACAACTTTCCAAAAAAATGAGGTTCTTATTTTAAAGTAAAGGTTTGAAGGTACATAATTATTAACGTCAAATTTAATAATTTTAAAGTATCCGTAAATTATAACTTTAAAAACAATTCTACTTTAACATTAATTAACATCTTCAAACAGAGTGTTGAAATATTCAAGATTCCCATTGACGACGCATTACACCGGAAGTCATTTATAGCATTGGTCTATATTACACCCCAAAATACTCAAAACAGAAAACTTGCTCCTTAGAAAATTCGTGCTACTTGCAACCAAAGTGAAAGGAATTAAAAAACCAGCGTATTTACCTATATACCCATACAAGGTTTAAAATTATGTGCAGATAACTCATGATTTACATTGAAGAATAGTCCGCGAGGACATTTTAGGGGACAAACCAGAAATTGATAAAGTGAAGCAGGGATTTTGCTCACTCCTCTTTACAGAAAAGCTGATAATGGTTTGCAACTTTCATCAATTATTTTTGTGTCATGTGCCATGATTACTTGCATTTCTTAAGAATGGCGCGAATATTCGGGAAGAATTATAAAGGGTGTTTTTAAAATCCCAAATTTTCATGTTTTGCTTGTAAATTTGCATGGGTTTTCGCGAAATGACTAAATTGACAGAATACTTGGTAATATGCTAGAGAAGGTTTGTAAATTTGGAAGCCAAATGCGTGATAATTAATGCATATATGATCCAGTGCAATAAATAATGTTTTTCTGCGCATGCACGAAAAGGTAGCGTGATTTCTCTTTACTTCAAAGCCATATACATGAGCAACTTGCTCAAAGTTTCAGTTCAATACTGGTAATATTCAAGAAAAATATCGGCATTTGGCCAGAATTGTTTATAATTAAATGCCATCTGCTGTCATCAGATGGCATTGCGCACTGGATTCTATGCGTTTTGGATGCTTATCGTATGCCTGACTTACCTTTCAAGTTTGCCCATGTTTTTTTGAAATCAGCATATATTTATATACATAATTTTCTTTAGATTTAAAGGAATCATTTGAAGAGTTTAAAATTGTAGTCGCTGATATTCTTGATGTCGCATTTATATCGAGCATAATGTTCTCTAATTCTTTAACTTGATTCTTTGATAACTGTAATTATTTCACAGGCACGTTGGTTTTGAATAAAACAAATACGTATTGTTCGTTTTTAAATAACTTGAACAGTTCGATCAGATATTTTTTCTTGTGGTTTTAGTATATAAGATAAAACGATTGGATTTTAGCTTTCCACAGATGCCATCGTTTACAAAATTGCAGCTGATGCATGTTTCATATTATAAGGTATTTGATTATTTACAATTATTCAGTTGAAAATTTGGTTTATTTCACACAAGCTCATTTCATTAAACAATAATTGCAGGTAATTTTTTAGTTGTGATAATTTTTATAGACGATTTATTAATATTTGTTTATCATCTTAATTATTTAGATTTTAAATCATTTTAAAATTTTATTTATTTCGTATCATTTAAGAGGTACAAAAGCCATTATTAAAACTTTGGAATACTCTCATGATGTTTTCTTTATTTTGAAAAATGATAGAAAACTGTAATTATTGCTATGACATATCAGAGCAAGAAAATAAACTTCTGGATTATTTTTCATTTTATATGGGTACTTTCAATTAACGCTCTGTGAGTAATATCTATCTGTATTCACTTAGACATTTTAAAAATTTATTTTCTTTCTTCTTTATTTTTTGTATTTCTTTCTCTTCTTTTAAGGTATATATTAAAAAGGTATTCCTCCCGACAAAGGATATTTTTTTATTTTAGTTGAGAAAATGAAATTAGTGCACGTACTTTATGACGAGGTTTTGTTTTCTTTTTTTTTTGTGAATAATTTTCAATGAAAACTTAATTTTTGTACATCGCTATCTGACACTAAGAATTTAAAGAAAAATTAGTTCATGCGCCGAAATATAAATCATAATCTATTTTACAAAATTTATAATTTTTCTTACAAAACACGTAATTGTTATTATTCATTCTTATAGCTATGATCAAACCTAACGAAATATCATGAACTACTCCAGTCTGAATTCAAATCAGTCTGTAGATTTACTACAACATGTATAAACCAACCAGCGGAGATGAACCTATTCAAAGCATGAAATAAATGCAACAAATTACATTGAGAAAAAGGGAAAGTTATCGTACGGAAAGCAATACCATATGACGAAAAAATGAATTTGAACTGACTGGTTTAAACGCCGTTTATGGCTGGAGCGGAAAAACGGTGAAAAACCATTTGTCCAACAAAACCAACTTTAAACCGTCAAATATATGGAAAAAAGTCCAGGGGAAAAAACAGGGATATTTTTTGCAGTAATAAGGTTCAAAAATCTCCGAGGCCTAATAGGTGTTTCGTTGAACCTTGTTAAAAATTGATTCAAATTAATATTTAATGTGCCTAGAATAAGTTCATTTGCTTCAAGGTAGTTGTCAGGGGAGTCTAAATTGAAGGATCATGGTTTTCGAGACCCGATTCCACTTAAAATTCTTAAATGGAGATATATTTGTAAGTAAAGTTATGTTGAATACTTCGACATATGGTTGTCAAATTAAACTAAACTGCTGTTATATGTAGAATTATAATATAGAATTAGAAAAGACTGCTAACATTCTTTTAATATATAGCAAGGGATACTTAAGCATCTGCCAAATTCTGGTTGAAGTAATGATGAGGGAAAAACTATCTGTAGAAATTATGTTCATATTTACTTCTGTGAAGAAGTAAAATGAAAAGTCAGCATCAAGAAAAGAATAGACAGAAAAATATTAATAAGATCAAAGCATTTGGAATAAATAGCTTTTTGATTCATTATTTGTTTGAAGTTAGTTGTTATTGGAAGAAATCATTGTGTAAGGCAGTAACAACGAGATGAGTGTAACAGTAAACTAATTCTCTCTCTCTTTCCTCATCTGTCTATCTATCTACATATTATAAAACGAATAAAATATTTCTGTTTCCTCTTGACTTCTGTTTTTAATGGTTCTTACTGCACTTAAAATATAAAAACAGGTTTTTGGTCATCTGTGAAAGAATGCCCATCCGGGCACAGCACAACATGTTGCACGATTACGACAATGCAATAATATTTAGATATTATATAATATTATATGATATTGGAAAATGTATACATTATGCATGCTCATTTAACGCAATATCGTATAATATTGTTTCAATATCTTTGTGCTTTACTGGAACGAAACCTCCTTTCAGTATTGGGTGAAAAAACTTTTTGGTTATTATGCAGGAACATAGTGACTACGCAACAGCACCTAATCCAGACATTTAGCTCACGTGAAGATTGGAAATCCTTTGTTTTTGTCATTCAATCTATTGGTGAGTACCGTAAGTAGGTTTGGTTTTATTTAGTCCCACTCGTTTTATCTGCGAAATAAGAAACACTGGATCAAAACTGATTAATTGCGTGAAGAAGAAAGAGTAAGTCAATAATTTGAAAGTGAATCAGAAACATTTAATCCCGAATATGATGAAAGCCACATAGCATTTTTTTGATTGGCATTTAGGTTAATTAATCGAAGTAAAATATTTGAAGCTCAACGACTGTCTAAAATATATTCGAGGCTGTAATAAAATTTAAAAATAGTAAACAATGCTTTTGGTATGACATTCTCAGTAACGAAACAAACAAGCAGATCAACGAATTCCTTATTCATCTAAGTGTTGAAAAGTTGAATCTATCTGATTAAAATGGAAAATTGAAATTCATAATTTAAAATATTATTTAATCATCACGAGTAAGCAGAAATAGAATGTTTAAAATATTTAGCTTACAGAAAAATAAACTGGTTTCTATTTAACAAACATAAAGTTATATAAAAGTAGCAAGCAAGCTGTTCACATTTTCACAAAATAATTAAGCTCTAAATTTTGATTGATCTTTTCTCAGGGCAACTTAATTTATATTAAGAGATCAGAGATGTTTATTTATTGCAAAATATTTTTTACTGCTAAGCATCAAGCATCTTGGTGAATCAATATAACGTATACTCCCTTTAAATTAAAACCAGCTCTCACATTTGTCCATGTTCATGACCTCTAGGGTTAGATGGAATGATATCTTTCTCAGCAAAGCCGCTAACTTATCGCAAGAACGGTTTTTAACTCAATCAAAGCAATTTTGCGGTGAATTTAATTAAATCCGGGCGCTTTGTGATGTAAATTTGAATGCAATAATTCCCCATTTTGCAGTTGAACATCACTTTAGAACGTATCCATTGTTTGGCCAAAACTACTTTCAAAAAAAGCATAAACTGGACAAGTTGGAAGGTTGCTTTATTCAATGCCCTTTATTTGAGGCTTGGCAGTGTTTTAATGGGATTCAAGATAAATTATCTTTCGTTACCTATTACGCTACCAACCATTCATATCTATTTTGGTTATATGGATATTCTGTTACGGAATTTGTAGAATTACTGTATATGTGAATTCTTCTAATTTCTATAGAAGTGTTCAGGAATTAATACGACATGGTTAAAGAGCGTCTGAAACATTTTATTGCTCCAGAAATTGCGTAGCTACAATTCTAAATTCTAATTAAATTAATATAACCGTTTTTCCTTTTATCTAACCGTATTTTTTTGCGTTAAGGACATACGTCATTAAACCTCCAAAAAAATGGGAAAACTGTTGAAGATTCATTCCCCATTATAACTCTAAAACATGAAAACATTTCAACAACTAACTCTTTTTTTGTGTTTTATTGATATTTCTTTGTTTAAATATATATTATTTCTGTTATTATTTTACATTTTCAAATCTTTATATTGATATACATTTATTTGATAAGAATCATAAATATGGGCATAATAATTAATTTTGGAGAAAAAAATGAGATAATCTGCTTGCGCAGGTGCGAAGAATAAAATAATTGTCTATTTACAATATTTTGGGTATCTAAGCAATCTAAACAGTCTATTTAGAAATTGAACTTCAATTTATTAATTTAAATTTAATTACTATTTTATATACTACTTTAAAGTAAAAATACAAAATTATTAAAGAATTAACATTTTTTGTACCAAAACTTTTTAGAGAAAATATGTTTAAAACTATTTGTTAATTTTGTAGAGACATAACACAATACGACTCATCTAAAAATTTTTATTAAAAATATTCAAAAGGTTTTGAGAATGCAGTTGCAGGCAATATCAAAAGAAACAAATTTTGAATATAAGCCTTTTAAAAGATATATTATATTCACTGGTTTACGTTGAATATTTTGATACATTTACTCCCCATAGCTTTCATAATTATGGAGAATTTTAATGGGGTTGTTAAATTGTTTCAGAAAGATAGGAATATTATATATTTTCCTTACAATCCAAAGAATTTTCGAGGTTTAACAGTCGTGTGTCCCCTTAAAAATGATACACTTTCTTAAAATAATAGCTCAGTCCATCTTTATCATCGCAAGTAATCACCAAAATGCTTTCCTTCATAACTTTTCATAATTATGGAAAATTTTTTAACTCCATGGGTCGTTTTAAATTGTTGTTCAGAAAAGACAGGGGAATAATATATATTTTTCCATAAAGTGGAAAATTTTTCGAGTTTAACAGTCGTATGTCACCTGAGTATACATTTTTAAATAATGGTTCAGTCCATATTATCATCGCAAGCAATCAGCAGTGATAATTATGCTGACAGTGAATGCTCTCTGGTTTTATCAGGTGTAAACGTGCTCACTTAGCATGGTTATTTTAAGATTAATGGATTATGGGTTATTAATTTTTGAATGCCGTGGCTGGATATGTTTAAGATAACTAACTTCGTCAAATGCCAGCATTAAAATTTTTTAATCAATTTGTTTGCCAGTTACAGTTTAGAATAAACTAATTTATTCATATATTTTTTTTAACATTTCCTTCGACTAAAAAGAAATAACGCGTGAATAACCGTATTTGATAAAAGGATGCAAAAGTGAGACAGAATTTTTTGTTTCTTCCTTGTCTTCTACAACTTCATTTAAATAATTTAGACAAGTTAAACTATGAAAAAAATGCTTTTTTTTGAAATGCCTCAGCTGGAAAGGAAAGTTTCGTTTTCTCTCTATAAATATTTGTTGTTAACATGGATTAATTACTGAATATTGCCCAATGTCTCACAATGCGAGCATGAACGTCTTTTATTAACTATGAACAAATTTAGAATTCACCAAATTTTAAAATATTATGGTGATATTTTCCACACAGATATGGAAGAATTTCTGTCCTGTGCAGTAACGGACCTGACTTGATGTCCATTAACAATCCGATTCAAGCAATGCACCAAATCCATTTGGATACAGTATCAAATATTATTCGGTACCAATTCTTTCTTTCAGGAGCATAAAACGTTAAATTCTGTGTTCTTTGAGTAAGTTTAATTCTTCTTTCTATTTAATACGTACAAATTTCAAATGAAGTTGCTTGTAATTTTAACCGCCAGTGATTAATCAAATCAGTTTATTTAAGAATTTAACCGCCATAAATAGCAAAAGGATTTGCCAAAAATAGCGATAATGAATTAACAAAAAAATGAAGAGAGTTCTTATTTTAAAGTAAAGTTTGAAAGGTACATAATTAGTAACGTCAAAATTTAATAATTTTAAAAGTATCCGTAAATTATAACTTTAAAACAATTCTACTTTAGCAGTAATTAACATCTTCAAACAGAGGTGTTGAAATATTCAAGATTCCCATTGACGACGCATTACACGGAAGTCGGTATAGCGATGGTCTATATTGCCCAAAATACTCAAAACAGAAAACTTGCTCTTAGAAAATTCATTAGCTTTGCAGCAAGGTGAAAGGAATTAAAAAAAAACCCGCGTATTTACCTATATACCCCATACAAGGTTTAAAATTATATTGCAGATATCATAATTTACATTGAAGAATAGTCACGAGGGACATTTGGGGACAAGCCAGAAGTGATAAGAATGAAACAGGAGTTTTTGCTCACTCCTCTTTACAGAAAGCTGATGTGGTTTGCAACTTTCATCAATTATTTTGTGTCATGTTACCCATGATTACTTGCATTTTCACTAGAATAGCGCGAATATTCAGGGGAAGATATAAAGGGTGTTTTTAAAATCCCCAAATTTTCAACATGTTTTTTTGCTTGTGAAATGCATAGGTTTTCATGAAATGATACCTAAATTGGCAGAATACTTGATAATAACTTATGCTGAGGAATTTTATAAAATTTGAAACAAATGCATTGATAATTAATGCATATATGATCAATTGCAATAAATAATGTTTTCTGCGCATGCACGAAAGGGTAGCGTGATTTTCTTTTCTTACTTCAAAGCCATATACGCCGTTAACTTGCCGAGACTTTCGGGTTCAATACTGTTATCTTCAGAAAAATATCGGCATTTTATTGGTGTTTTATGTTCAAATACCCATCTGCACAATGTCAGATGGCGTACTAAGTTCCTATGCGATTTTGGATGCTTATCCGTATGCCTGACTTACCTTTCGTTGGGTTGCCCGAACTGTTTTTTAGTGGCATATATTTATATGCATAATTTTCTTTAGATTTAAAAGAGATCATTTGAAAGTTTAAAATTGGCAGTCGCTGATATTCTTGATGTCGCATTTACTTATCAGACATAATATTCTCTAATTCTTTAACCCGATTCTTTGATAACTTTAGCGGAAGGTATTTCACAGGCACGTTGGTTTTACGATAAAACAAATGCATGTATTTTCGTTTTTAAATAACTTAGACAGTTCGATCGAATATTTTTCTTATTGGTTTTGGTATGTGAATAAAACTGATTGGATTTAGCTTTCTAGATGCCATCGTTTACAAATTACGCAGCTTCAATCCATGTTTCATAAATATAAGACCTTTGGTATTTGAATTATTCAGTTGAAAATTTGGTTTTATTTCATTTAAACTCACATTTCATTAGAATAAAATTGCAGGTAATTTTAAGTTGTAAATTTTATAGACGGTTATTAATATTTGTTTATCATCTTAATTAATTTAGATTTCTGAAATCGTTTTAAATTTTTATTTATTTCGTATCATTTAAGAAGTTATAAAAAGCCATTATAGAAACTTTGGAATACTCTCTCTGTGGAGTATTTTCTTTATTTTGAAAAAATGGTAGAAAACTGTAATTATTACTATGACATATCAGAATAAGAGAAAATACAACTTCGGATATGATTTTTTTCGTCTATATGGTGCATATTCCAACGCTCTGTGGTAATATCTATCTGTATTCCGCCGAACCTTTTAAAATTTATTTTCTCTTTCTTTCTCTTTTTTATTTTTTATATTTCTTTTTTCTCTCTTCTTTTTCCAAATTGCATATTAAAAAAAAATTATTTCCTCCAAACCGAAAAGGATATTTTTTATTTTTTAGTTGAGAAAATAAGTGAATGTTTTTGTACTGTAATATAGAGAGTTTTTGTTTTCTTTTTTTTAATGAATAATTTTCTAGAAATAAAACTTGAATTTTTTGGCTGCATCCTTTATCTGACACTAAATTTAAAGAAAAAAATTAGTTCATGCGCCGAAATGCCAACAATCCATAACAATCTATTTTACAAGAAAATTTATAATTTTTCTGCAAACGTAAATTGTTAATGAAACAATTCTTATAGCTATAGGAGTCATTCTAACGAAATGTCCTTGAACTTCTCAGTCTGAATTCAGAATCAGTCTGTAGCCAATAATATTGATGTTCTGCTTAACTACAGCCAATATAGTTTTAAATATATCTGTATTTCTCATGCAATATTTACTAATATTATACACAAAAAATATTACGTTATATATAGCGCGACTTTCTAACTTTCATGCAGAAATTCCAACATGCTTTTATTGTTGACATATATTCTTTATAAAATATAGATAATTTGATAAACGTCAATCTAGAAAGTAAATCACAACATTATTCATATTTTGTTAACATCCAATATGTGGAAATTAACGAATCCCTGGTTTTGTTTGGGGATGAAATGAAAAAAATTGTCATTTTTTCATGACAATATAGAATGAATTGGTATCTTAAGGAAAAAAAATGTATTATCATGAAAAATTCTAATATATTATTCCAAAAACTTCCACCTTTTCTTCAATCGCTACTAATGTAGGAATGATCAATCTTCACTATCGTCTGCAGGAGTCTGAATCCAACAGGTACCAGGGCGCTTCTTTTTCGAAGGATATCAACACTCTTAATTTGCATCCGAAAGATTAACTTTAATTCTTGAAATGAAGCATTTAAAAGATCTGGTTCAAGAAATTTAAATCTAAATTGTTCTAGAAAATTGAATAAAGCACTTAACATCTTAATAAATTCCAAGTGACTTTTTTTAGATATTGAATAATTTCGATGATTCAGAGTGCATTTTGATTTAATGTTCATCGTAAGTTCTATTGAATTTGTTTAGAAGGATGATTTCCTTTATTTTTAAAAACACATTTTTTCATCGTTGAGCATTGAAAGTTAGATGAATTCAATTTTATTTCCATAAACATATGGATTTTATAAACTACTTTAAGCTAAGAGGACATTTATTCTGTTTAAAAAAACTCGTAAAATAATATATTTGTCTAAGAAATTGAAGCTTAGCCTTCTAAACCTAAAACTAAACTAATTTATGATTATGGATGGTTTTAAAAACCTTTAAGACATATTGTCTGGTGTACAGAACATCAACTATAAACTGCTCCGATTATTTCAATAATTGAGGGAACTGCATGTTGTTTTATATTTAAATATCACATTATTATATTTTCAAAATACGCAATTATTTTTCGTTTCGGGGATGAAATCATTTAATTTAGTTATTTTTCCCAAAGCAACTCTAGGAAATCTTCGTTCTTTGCGAAATAAAATTCGATGTTGAACTTTGTATTTCAAGTTATTTCTTGTATTTAATTCTAATTTAACTTTTTAAAATGCTTATGAGATGTTTTATTATCCTTTGTCAACAGTTTTACAACGAAATATGTGTGACTATTCATCTTTTTTCTCTTGAAGTATCCGGTATTTTCTGGATGCCTGACCTTGGATAACATTTCAATTTTTCGCCTTTATGCTTGAAATTTTATTTATGAGTACACAGTAGAGGAAAAGAAAGATGTCTCACTTCATTATTTCTTAATTTCCAATCATTCACTATTTATTATTTCCAAATTGACCGATTTAAAACAGTCTTCTAATTAAGTTTTCCAAAAATATATATTATAATTTGGCAACAGTTTTACAACGAAATATGTTTGACTGTTCATCTTTTTTCTCTTGAAATATCCGGTATTTTCAGGATGCCGGACCTTGGATAACATTTCAATTTTTCACCTACATGCTTGAAATTTTATTTATGAGTACACAGTACACGATAAGAAAGATGCCTCACTTCATTTTTTCTTAATTTCCAATCATTCACTATTTATTATTTCCAAACTGACCAATATAAAAGTCTTCTAATTAAGTTTGCCAAATATATGCATTTGGATCTTAGAAAACACTGAATTGGTTAAAGGAAAAATTTGTTTTATATGAAAACAGCGTTAGATTTGAAACTCACACAGATATAGTTAATATAACTCAAACTGATTTATAGCGCCAAAACGTAGATTTCGAAAAAGCAGCCAACAACGTGTGGCAGTACGGGGATAGAACTGGGGACCTTCGTGTTCCGAACCGAAGATCCTAGCCACTAGACAAAAGGAACTCCCAATGCCCAGAGGTGGATATTTGCTTATAAACATCACAGTAGGATGGTGGCAGTACGGTGCACTACAAAAGAAAGGATCAGAAATAAATGTATAATTATACAGACATTTTTAAAGGCACAATTATAAAGAGCATAGTAATATTTTAACAGACAGTGATTATTTTTTATTGAAGCACTAGGATGGCTTAATTTGAAATAATTTTCTCAACATAATCTGAACAAAACTTGTTCGAAATATTCCACTTTCATAGCCTAATTGAAAAACAATGTCTGGTAATTTGGAGTTTGTTGGTTAAGCTCGCTGGAATGTTGAAGGCTAGGGAGGTCGAAAGAGATCTCTGTTTTCACTGATGAATTCACTAAGCTACGAATTTTTTGCCTGAAGACGAGGTTATAGCCGACTCTTTTCAGCCATTTTTGTTCGAAGTTCGGTGCTTGCCTCCTCATATGCCAAGACACTGAGAGGATACACTCCGTGGCATAGTGCCGTGTCAGTTCCACCACAACAATTTTTTGCATCTCATGTATTACAATTCTTTTTTAATCCAAAGTTATTGAGAAGTGTTAAAGCAAAGTGTGAATTCGATTGAGATAAAATTTTGCATAAACAATTATTCATTTTCATTAAGCTAATGATGAAGAGAATACACAATAATAGTGTATTGTCCTCATTAGAGTTAATAGAAAGAAAACTTGCTGTGAGTTACGTCACAAACGACGTAGGAAGGGCCAACCAATGAGGAGACTTGATAATCTCCATGATCTGTATAATTGAAAGGTTAGTTAGTACGCCACCGTGCTAGTGGAGGTTTCTTAAAAACCTCTATTTTTATAGCAAAACGTATGTTAATTGCACAACATTTTTGAAGTTATGCAGAAAATTACTTTATAAATATAATTAACATAACAAATTAAATTTCAAAATATTATCAACAGACTAATACTCACGTCGCCCCAAGGTCTCTGACATCGGCATGCAGCAAGGATAGGAAAAACCTATCGGTTTTAACCGAAAAAAGTTTTTTTGTTTCGGTTAACCGTTTTTTTCGGTTAATTTTTTCCAGTTATATTTTTAAAATCCAATAACTGGGTAAAAAACAAGATATAAAAATATGTTCGATTAGACTAAAATTTACCAAGTTATGTAGCTTTGAATTTCATAATCTTACGCCAATCAACGACAACCGCTTTCTCAAGGCGTCTGTTGGTTGGGGGATTACTGAAGGAGTCATAATAAACTCATAAATATTTGCAAATGGAATTATTTCCTATTTCTGGTGAAAAAAACCTGAATAACCGAAAACGTGTTATTTTTGCTATAACCGCCATCCCTAGCATGCAGTGACTTGTTTTTCCTTTAACACTCTCCATTCTCCCTTCTGAAAATGCCGGATTGCTGAAATTGCCAGACTAATGAAGTGTCGGATTATTGAGAGCTGAGCATTGAAGGAACTTTTTAAGAGATATATAAGTCATTATAAAGACTGATGAATATTATAAAGTAAAGAAATTTGGGAAGAGTGTATAAAGGTAGCATCCAGTGTGAAAGCGTTTAACTGCCTATTTTTTAATGGCATTGAAACTTTTATTTACAGTTACAAATTTGAGTATCTGTACATCAAAGAACAGAGAATTTTAAAACACGAAGAGGAAACTTTTATTTACAGTTACAAGTTTGAGTATCTGTACATCAAAGAACAGAGAATTTCAAAACACAAAGAGGAAATTTTTATTTACAGTTACAAGTTTGAGGATCTGTACATCAAAGAACAGAGAATTTGAAAACACAAAAACCAAATTTATGCACTAGTTTAAAGTATCTAACACGTGCCAAAAAGTTTTCAAAATTTCCTGTATTGCCTTCAATTTCTTTACATTCTGTTTAATCATCAAATCTGTTGAAATTTCTATTGTTTAAAATCATAACACCTGTAACAGAAATATTGCAGTTAGTCTTTTCACCATTCTTCTCACAATTGTCTCATCATTAGAATCTCACCATTCGGTCAGCTGAAGTTTGTACTAATATGCAATGTTGACAACATCATATTTTTCATTAGTTTCCAATGAAACAGACAAGCTTTGCTAAGTTTTGTGAGCGATACCGAATACCGGTTGCCTTTTTTCTCTATATCGTGCCGTTTTCGAGATAGGAAGGCAAATTCGGCAGTTTGCCTCCAGGTGGCGTTCTAAGAGCGTAGTGCATGTCACTTTACTATACCTAGACACCACTTTAATGACTACAGCTGCAGCCGTACTTAAGTTTAGGGGAGGTGTAAGGAACTTAATTGGGCACCCTACATTTTTTTATTATATTTAAATTTATTATAATTTCCATTGAATTTTTAAGAGATATATAAATCATTATAAAGACTGATGAATGTTAAAAACTAATGAAATTTGGGGAGCGTGTATAAAGGCAGCATCCAGTGTGAAAGCGTTTAACTTGTGAAGTTTGTTTCTTTTTTTATTCATTATGACTTAATTTCTTCACATCTCTGTTCTCAGAGCGTCATGATTTTGCGATTTTTTCTATGACCTCCAGACATTTGTTTAAGAAATTATTTTCTGCATTTTAGTATTTATTATATCCTTAATTCATCACTATTATGGTTGCGCAATATTTTGATCATTTTTTCTGGAATTAGGGACAAATGTTGCCACTATTGTTTAATAAAATCTAAATAAAATCAGGCGATTAATTCACAACTCGACCATCGAGAACGCTCTGGAATCCCAATTTGGAGACAGCCATCTTACCCAGTTTTATGGGACTGAATTGAAGACGAGACGTCAGAAGACAGGAGAAGGCCTTCAGGTATTAGCCGCCGATGTGGAGCGACTAATGTGTCTGGCCTACGCCGAGTGCCTTCAGGATGTTCAGGAGAGCTTAGCTGTCCAGTTCTTCGTCGATGCCATCAGAGACCAAGACACACAACTTTGCATGAGGTTGATGGAATTTACGGATTTGAAATCGGCCCTCGCATATAGCATGAAATACGAAGTTTCGAAGATTGCTTCGAAGATCTCTATGCAGGCAAGGCCAATAAAGATAGAGGATAACGCCAGCAAGAGGAAAGATGAAGAATTTGAATCTCTATTAGGAGAGTTGGAAAAATTATTAGACAGACTTGCTGCTGGGAAGAAAAGCGCCTCCTGACGAAATCCGAACGTGACTTGCTGGAAGTGCTATAAGAAGGGGCACGTGCAGAGAAAGCGCCCAAGTGATAACGCTTCCCGACGAAACCCTAATGCGACATATTGGAAGTGCAATAAAAAGGGGAACTTACAGAATGAATGCCAACAGATTTCGTCTATAAATCATCACAAGGAAACTCGTCACGGAAATGATAAAGATCCTTGTAGAGAGCTGCGAACATGATTTGAATTCCGACAAGAAGTTCGGAACGGAAACAGATATTTCCGTGAGAGCGTTAAGAATGACAACTGAGGTTACTTGGTCTGTAAGTGAGATTCAGAAAGCACAGCTGTAAGATCCTGATATAAGACCAATTCTGGAGAAGAAACTAAAATTGGCAGATAGACCATCTAAGCAAGAAATCACTCCGGAGAGTCCTGTAAGTGATACTGGGCTCTTTGGGACTACTTATATCTTAAGGATGGTGTCCTTTATCGTAAGTGGGAGAATGATGATGGAAGCTCATGTCGAAGGCAACTAATTCTCCCGAAGAGCAGAATTCAAGAAGTTCTGCAAGAGACTCATGACAGCGCAAGTAGAGGACATTTTGGAATCATGAAGACCTTGCGTAGAATTCGAGAGCGATTTTATTGGGACCGACTCCGGAGCAACAGACCACCATTTCAAGAAGGTTGATCTAGTCTGGGTGTGTAACCCGAAGCAACGGAGAGGTCTAAGTCTGAAGCGACGGCAGAAATGCGAAGGGCCTTATACTGCAGTCATGATACTGAATGATGTTGTCTACAGAATTCAGAGGTCGCACAACGCCAAGCCAAAAGTTATTCACATTAATCGGCAGGTGCCATACTGGAATACCGATCATATTTGTATGTAAAGAGACTGCCGGGACATCACTCTTTTAAGAGGGGAGCAGTGTTACAAACATGGAAATTTGCTTCCCAGCAATGTGAGTCTTATGGTTGGGAAGAGAGTTTTACAGGGGTAAGTATGAGATGACCCACAGCAGCCACGTCTGGACCCCTGAACTTGGCACAAATTTGGTGACGAAATATGAAACCTCAAAGGTGCTGGAATCTTCTCAATATCTCTATTAGTAGAGGAAAAACGCTTGAATGTACTAGATGATTCCATGTGACGTCACGGCCTGCCGCGGGAGACTATATAAGGAGAGCGCTTGAATGACGGAAGTGGATGTCGATCGACTAGGATCGCCTTGGACCGCGAACGTCTTTGGAGTTCCATCCGCTGTGGGAGCTAGTAAGCTGTTAAACGCCGAGCGCTAGTGTGTTGATCCATTGGGAACGACTTTAGAGTTTCGTCTACAGTGCGACCTAGGAAGCTGGTGAGCTGAGCGCTATTGAAAGTGCTGTTATTGTCGTTATTAATTATTTGCTGATTGTTTGTGTTGCTAAATATCAAAGTAATGAACTGTTATTACCTGTGAATTGTTGTCTGTTTACATTGCTGATCTGTGCAAGAACTATTGTTTCCTGTACCTGTGCTACGTGTTTTCCTGCATATTTGTAAATAAACCTTCATTCTACATTATCCTGCGTGTTGGACTGTTTACACCATACACCCACAATAAGACTTTTGCAACAATACATACACAGATAGAGTATACTTATTTTCTTTACGAAGTGAGAATTGCCTTGTGGATTCTGTTCATAGAATTATGAATATGGAACACTAAACTGTATAAACAGAATTTCTGTTCATAGTACCATGCATATTCCGTTCATGACTTTTTAAGTACATATAGGGGAGAGTGGGGTAAAACCGGGTACACTTTATTCTGGCGCTAATATTTTTCTATCTAGCAGACACATACTGAATTACACTCTGCTAGTCAAGAAAAAGTAAAAGTCATAGTGGCGTGTTGTAGCTGTTAAATGTGCTGCATCTGTGACAGTTTATTTGTTTTAAGACGTCAACTCTCTAATGTACGTTTGATTTTAAACTATTCTTACTTAAAAATCATTACAGTTATAAAAAATACATTTAGTCCAGCTTATTATACATTTACTAAGTATTTATACCCTATCAAACAATAAGGATTTTCTTCAATAATTCTGCGGTTCTATTTCATTTTTTATAACCTCTGCACTCGGGGTAAAACCGGGTACTCGAAGTGGCGTTAGGCCGGGACAGTCACTATTCATGATTCCTCCGATTAAGACGATAAAAACACATCAGACGATGATTGTTTATATTTCAATGATGATTTTTCTAATTTAAATAAAGAAGAAGGGTTAATCCAATGTAAAGGCTGTTTTTATTACCTGTGAATTGTTGCCTGTTTACATTGGTAATCTGTGTAAGAACTATTGTTTCCTGTACCTGTGCTACATGTTTTCCCGCTTATTTCTAAATAAACCTTCATTTTCAATTATCCTGCGTGTTGGACTGTTTACACCATACACCCACAGAAAGACTTTTGTAACAATATGGTTGTAGTAAAATCTTTTTTGTACATCTTTCGTATATAACCCTGCCGGTTGGGGTTTCATTCATTATTATTTATGCTAACATTCCATCTAAGAAAGATGTAGTATGTTATTTTTTTCTTTCTCTTCTTTCCGTTTCACAGCGTTCTGACGGTAAACTTTTTGGATAATGCGGAAAGTAACAAGACAGAAAAAGATGAATCTGGCTGATGTTAATAAGAAAAGAGGAGTTTTTAAACTGAGGCTACGTGTATATCATTTATGGATAATATTATTTATTTTTATTTTATTGTTTATATTGTATGTTTGCTATTATATGTTTTACTCATGTTTATCATTATATGTGTATTATTTACATCAACTGCTATGCATATTATTTACGCTTACTTTCCACCCGTTATAGTTTAAGTATTTTTTTTTCATTTTCTCTTTCCACTCTCTAGTAGAAGTGCCTTGAAGTGAGCTAGGTGGCATGGAAAATAAAAAAAAAAGATCAAAAAGGAGGATTTTTAATATTCTGTTCTTAGAATAAAATGGCTATTATATTAATCACTTGCCTCTATCTAGCTATAATAATTCATTTTGTATTGCCCTTCCGAAATGTGATTTCATTCAATGTAACAAATAAATTTTATTCGGAATAAACAAGAGAAAGCCTGTAAATGCAGCCGAAGCATCAGAACTGAGCTACGTGATATCTTATGGGGTTTCCGGCCATCTTGGGTTCATTTTTTCCAGCAATATCCATCAATAACAATCAACAGAACTTCCACATTCCACGTAATTTGGAATGTAACTTGAGCTATTTACATTTCACTGCTTCTGGCAGTAGAGAAAAGCGTTTGATTATGAAGGATGAACGTCTTAGAAGAACATTCAAATGTCAAGTATATTGACGAACATTCATGTTTTCTATTAGCTATACAGAATTGCAATCGATTTAGCCTAGTGTTGAAAACACATGTGTAACCGTGGACAACTCTTCTAGAGTCTAGGGCCAAATTATTAAATACAGCCGGAGTATTTTTTAATATATGCCATTATTTAGACTTAATATGTAATATAATTAGGGTTGCCATAATTTCCAAGCATTAGTACGGGACATTCAAATTCTAAATAAATAAAATATGAAAAAAGGGGACAGGCAATGGTTTGTTTTACTCTGTTAACAATCAATAAAGTTTGAGCAATCTTATTAAAGGAACATGTACAACTATAAAAAAAGGTGGCAAGATAAATTTGTTTAGACTAATCATATTTTAAAGTTGATTTTACCTTGTTAATTATAGTTGTTATTATTATCTTCTCTCACATAATTATAATATATGTAACGTTCCATTCAGAAGCTTCAACAGACCAGATAATGTCTTACAACAGAGGGGAAGAAGTTAAACTGCAAACATTCATTTGAATAATTTCTGTATACTCCTTAGATTGAAAATTGAGTTTTGGCTTCATGAAATTTCTGATTCTTTTTTTTTAGACTGACTGCCTCGTCTTTAAAATTTGTCTAATGCCCAGGTTTCTGATGTATTTTCTTTCATCCAGTGTCATGATCCTAATTATATTTTCAATAAGGATGAAAAAAGCATTGCATTCTTTAACACGGTCAATAGATTTCAGAAAGGGAACGAGTTGCCTTGATTCCTTTAACTGGCAGTCTGTTGTATAATGGTTTGGATCACCTTTATCACCGGAAATGCATCCATCGTGTGAACATAAACCGAACCTGTGAAGATAGGCCAATGTCCTGTGATGAACTGATTGACATTTTAATTGGAATATTAATAGAAAGAATATTGTAAAGAAATGCGTATTATTTTTACAAAATGGTGCTCCCTCACACCTCTGTATTATTGCATGACAAGAGCGTCAATACACAATCATAACTAAATAAATGCGTATTTTATATGCTCTATTTGTAGCATCAATGTACTCAAGGTATTTTTATACCAAATCTATGATATTCCAAAATCTCTTAAATGAGTTTTTTCTAGTAATCAGATACCATTTATACCGATGTTTGGCGCTAAGTGGCGTTGTAAGTGTTCTCATCGCGTAAGACATTTCCACTTTACTATATCTGGACCCTACCTTTAAGACTATAGCTGTCATCGTTCTGAAGTTATAGGGGGATTCGGTAGAATCTCGTCAGTGAACACTCTGCATATGCATTGTCTTCCTGGTTTTCTTTTTCTTATGTCGCTGACATGGAGAAAATACAAAAGGCTAAAAAAAATCGAAGAGTGTACTAGCACATTGGTGGTAAAACTACCTTCGTCAGCCTCTACGGCAAAACAATTTAATGATTTTCTTTGTCCACTGGAAATAAAGGTTAATTAGTTTTTGTTTCCATATTAAATTTCCTTTTCCTCCGATTCTGCTCTGAGGAGCTCATCTTTTAATAACGGTTTCTTCTTGCTTCAAATATTTTCTTACTATAAAAGATTAATTCAGCTCTCTGTTTGCTTAAATATTCAGAATAAATTGCCTTTTATTAGATAAACCTCCCATGAAAGGAGAAATCTAGGGGAAAAGAAGCAAGTTTTAGTTATATACATCTGATTTACTTCGAAAATTTTTACTTCATTATGTTGAAAGCAAGTGTTGGAAATGTTCTATCTTAACCGAGTGTCTTCTAAATTATGATTTTTTTGTTTATTTCAAGAACCTTAAACTTTTTAAAAAGTTATTTTAACTTAATTAAAATTATCAAAAAAAACTAATGAAAATAAAAACTGAATAAACAGAACAAAATGACGAAGGCCTTAAAAAGAATAATGAAAAATAGCTATTAATAAATAATTGCATCCATTGTTTAATTTATTTGCTAAATCTTGACGAATTTAATAAATCATAAAAAAATGCTCTAATCTATAATATAAAACAGAATATACATGTGTGTGTCTGTCTCAACAACTCCACCTAAACGATGAACGTTAGCGACATGAAATTTGCACATTATATTCTGGGGTACATTTCTAGGTCAATTGTGTTATTTCCAATTTATATTTGAAATGCTTTTGCATCTATTCAAT
>BGPR01004470.1:74541-111570 GCA_013235015.1 Araneus ventricosus | reverse complement strand
TTTATTAAAGTTCTTTTACTTGCACAAAAGGAACGCATTCTTGGCGGTCATCTATTTCCTTGAATAGGTATGCAAAATATGGTAATTAACTCATTCATTTTTAATACTTACTTTTGAAACATATAAGGCTGACAAACTATGCGTAATATTTCATTTGAGAAGCGCTTTACTGAAACTGTTACAGCATTCGTTTAATTGAAGAATATTCTTAAGTCTCTTAATCAGTTATTTTGAAATAGTTATTTTTCGTAATATTTTATGTAAATTACATATACATGTTTCCAAACGGTTATAAACGATCTTGTTATTCAAATAAGCGTTCATCTTATCCGCAATGAATGTATTTTGCTCATTCTTATCTCAATAAATGAATGAAGTTTAACAGCATTATTAAGAGTTCGATTTCCGCATTATTACATACATGTATAATCCTATATTTTATAAATAACTTACTTATTTATCCGTAATTTGAAATGTTTAAAGAGATACGTGAATGACTTTGCTATTCGAAAAAACATTCATCTTAACCTATTACAACGTATTTTGCTGATACATCTTTCGATAGAGAAATCATTATGCTTCATATTATTGCATTATTTATAATTATTTATAAACTCATAAATAATAATATACATATTATTATTTATAAACAAGTTATACTAAAATAAATTACTTTTCAGCTGAAACGTCGAAATGTTGAAAGTAAAAATCTTTGATGTAGAAATAATGATAAAAATATGATGCTGATATTTATTATTCACCCACATAAAAATCGCTTCATAAATTTAGCTTATATTTCAAAAGGATATGAAAATGAATAAAAAAATTAAGAAATACTTTGAGATGAACTCTATACTTATAATCTTGATAATATTGCATGGATTTTAAAACTCCTTAGAATTTACGTTGTTTTTTTTAACTCATTATTTTAAAGATGTTAAGCATTATTTATCAAATCATGAGAAAGCAATCAAGAATTTATCTGCAGAGTTAAATTGGAATCTTAAATAGTTTTTTCGAAAATGCAAGACGATCTTCAATACTTGTTTTATTATCATTACATTATGAAGTGGATAATCACATGATTTTAATGGAACTTATTTCGAGGAATTTTAATTCATTTATTTAAAAAAAGAACCTTGTCTTTTTTAGATAAAAAAAATCCGTTTCAATTCCATTAACCCATTATATGCAGAATTTCTATTATTTCACTTTTTCAAAAAATAAACAAATAAATACAATTATATGATAACGTGAATGAAATTCGAAAAAAAAAACGCTATTTCTGTAATTTTTTAATCATTAATATTTTATTAGAATTGATTTATTCCAATATATTTTTTACTGATTCATTTAATTAGAACAGATGAATTAACATTAAATTATAATTAATTATTTTTTTAATTAGAAAAATGATTTTTAATGGATTTGTAATATATGTTGTTTATAGCGATTAGTTTAGCATTTAGATGCAAAAATCAAAGCTAAAAATTGCACTGCTTAGGTGAGAGTAAAAGAGCTTTACAAAATGGCATTATCAGTCTCCTGATCATTGGCAATTCAATTTTCTGACAAATTTATGAACCTGATATTACACAGAGACGTCATAAAAATTCTAGTTACAAACTATGGAGAAAAAAAGCACAAAATAATCTACGTAAAAATTTTTCAATTCCAAAAACTTTATTTGGAAATCTATAATTTAAAACAGAAAATGCATGTGTCTGTCAGTCTGACGGTCACAAAACTCCTAAACGGTGAGCGGTAGCGACATGAAATTCTGAGGTATATTTCTATGTCAACTGTGCTATTTTCAACTTTCAAAATTAATTAACTCTTAAGGTATTTAATTAATGAAAATTAAGCAATATTAAGCCCAATTATTAAACATTTTTCACCAAAAACTTCTGAAATATTTATTGCACGAAAATGATTTATACCCCACCTTAAAGAGCGAAATATTACCTTTTTAATGATACTAATTCATTTGCGGTACAATTTTGTTCTCTAATTGTAATAATGTGTCAAAATGGATTTTTAACGTAATTTCTAACAATACTTTCTCTTATAAAATTTAATTCAAACCAATTTACTGTTTCATCAAATCCTTCATTCACGTGCAAATGCCACCGTTAAAGGTAATATAAGAAAATATTGTTTTGTTTGGACATTTTGAACTTCAAGGCAGACTTATTACTTCCGGTTTTATGTCGTAGCATATACATCTTTTAAAATGGTTGCACAGTAATGCAATGACGTTAGTTAATTACTGTCTCTATGAGAAGTTTTGTTTAATTTTCAAGAAATTTTAAATAATCCTTATGAGTCTTTTAAGGTTATTTAGTCCGGTTCCTATGGGAAGGAGAGGAAGTAGGGAGGAAAAAAGTCGTTTTATATTGTTCTATCTGTCACAAGAAGTCTTCCAAAACATTGAATAGCATCGACATGAAATGTGCGCATGCCATTCTGTGGTTCATTATGATTAATAGTGCTTTTTTCAACTTTCCTTTTTTCTTAAAATTTACAATAAATTTAAAAAATTAAGTCGATGTTTGGCATTTTTTCTTAGTTTTTCGACAATAACTTCTGAAATATACATTCACCGAAGATGATTTTTTGAAATCTTAAAGAGCAGAAAATTTTCCTTTTACTGATCTGAATATAAATGTCAATCGTTATTTTTCTCCAGTTTTAATCAACATTGCCAAATTAATTTCAAACACAATTTGTAACAATGGTTTCTGTTAAAGTAGTGACATTCAAACCAATTCATTGTTCTATCAAATCCTTCATTTCCGTGTTTCTGCCACTGTCAGAGTAATGATAAAAAATATTGTTTTCTTTGAATATTAACAGAAGGACGGAATCTTCATTTTCGTTTTTTTTCGTAGCATATACCTCTTTTATTCTGTTTGCACCGCAATCCAATGACGTGAATTACTCTCTCTATGCGATGTTTAATTTAATTTTACAAATTTCTAAATGATCCCAATGAGCATGTAAAAACATTCAAGATTGAGTCTGGTTCCTACCGGAGGGAGAGGACCCAAGGAGAAAAAGATGGAACACTACGCGGTGTTTTTCCAGTCAGTCACACAAACACTAAAAAGAAGAGATTTGTTGTCCGGATAATGGAAATAAAAACTAAGATATGAAAGAGCTTCTATTGTCGCCATAGCAATGATGGGTTGGGAAAAACGGAGTGCCAAGGACTTCTAGATTCGTGCCAGGTGGTTCAACCTACGGAGAGAAAAAGAAGAGAAGGGTTCAACTGCTGGATGAGGGTGTCAGGAAACATGGGAGTAGATGACCGAAAATCAACGAAATACACTGCTGCGAAAAACTGTTATTTTATATAATCTGTGCTAGTTATTTAATATAATCTTCTACTTTTACTTTAAGTACTTTAGAAGCTCTTGGTTATTTTATCTGTTTTCCGTGGCATTCATTTCAGAGCTTCACTACAATTTTCTATGATGCAATAGTCAGATATATATAAAATCATTTAACAGAAGCCATTTAAACATAAAATATTTTGCCTCCGGTAGTTTTGGTAGGGCAACATTTTTTGTTGTTTGCAGACGACAAACGTAAAAGAATAATTCTGGTTGAAATCCGTTAATTATTTGTTAGTCAATTGCTTTTTCACCTTAAACATCTTTGATGGCTATGTTTTTTTTAGAATTCTAATGGAATTTGGAAGGCATTTAATAGAATAAAAAATACATTTGGTTTGATGATATTTACAAACGATGCAAAGAAGAATTTAATGAAAACTTTTGAAGTTGGGAATGTACTTAGTTTTTATTTGATAGTGTCCCTAATCGTAAGCCGGTTAAATGCATTTTTGTGTTGGTTTACATATCATTGCTATTTTCAATTAAAACAATTGCCAGTTTTTTCATGATATGACTGAAAAAAAAGAAGCACAATATCTAAAACTATTTTTTTTCCACTAGGAAAAAAAAATATCTGAAACATGCCAGAAAACGTCTCTTTATAAGTTATATATCTGGTAAAAAAGAAAAAAAAACTTTTGTGAGTTGATAAGAAGTGCGTAGCATAAATAGAATTTGAAGCACGTTCTTATTTTTCAGCATATCTTTTTTCCTAATCTTATCGTTCATGAAAACAGTTATCGTTGATAGAGAGAAGTTGATTTTTTTGAATAAAAGTTTTTTTTGAGATTCAAGAAGTATGGGTTTTTTGTGCAATTTTATTTCAGTTATGTTTTAATGCGCTGAAGTTAATTAAAGTTTTCTTATAAGATAATAGCTGAAGAGGTATCATTGAAACATTGGAAGAATAAATTTGTTTAAACTCTTGGAATACATTTGTAATTTATAAAAAAAATATTTTAAATCTTTTCTATGTATTTTGAATTGGCTCGTATTTATAAACATTTGTAATTAAACAGATAAAACAATTTTCCTTTTTCATGCTCTTTTTTCCTTTAACAAAAAATCAGAGAAGATAATTAGACGTTTACGTAACATCATGTTAACAATTAATTCAAAACCTCTAATTTTATTTAAATTAATGGCGACAAAAATTTGAATTTGTTTTTATACTGGAGTGCTTTCTTAAACTATAATTTCTGATGTTGTAACTTGAAAGTTTTTTACAGTATCAAGCAAGTAATGTTTAAAAAAATAATAATTGATGAGATGAGAAATATTGCACTCTTATAATGCAGGTTTCATTTTCAATCATTGTATGATTATGTGTTCATTAAAATGTTTTTGAATATAATTTATACTATTATATTTATTTTGAAAATTTGCATTTTATTAAAACACCAGCCGCCTTCGGCGACCAGTTTGATCGCCTGGAATATGATTTCAATTGCATCTTGCATCATTTTAACTTCATGGTTCTCTTAACAACGTAATTTTAAACTTCAGATTGTGGTAGATATTTACCCCATGTTCTATTAGTGATCTTGGATCTCTTCTGTTCATCGTCTACATGAATGTTCCTAATGGAGTCAAATAACTGACCATGTCAGGTAACCTCTAATTCCAAGTTGTCTTCACTTTCTTATTCCTCTTGTAAAACATACATTTGATTTCAACATTAAAATGACGTGGCACATTTTATGGCTACCGGTATGTTAACTGGATTAAAATATGCTGAGAAAATATGAAAACATAGCAAACCTAATCATTCAGCTTAATGGATATATTTCTTCATGTAGGCAAAGCAATATCTCGGAGAGCTTGGCTTACAGATTTCACAAAATCCTTGATGAAATAAAATATGAAAGCAAAATGTATTAGGATCCTGTCTAAGATTAGAACAATGAAGAGAAATAGGCATTTAAAATTTGTTTAAACATTGAAAACGGTTTGAGTTGCGTTGGAAAAAATGAAAAATATTGTTGTAAATTATGCCAAAAATATTACAAAAAATTTATTAAAATTAGAGATAAAAATTGTACGTCATTTTAATTCATATCATTGAAATGGTAATTGTTTGCGCTTTCAGATAGAGAAAAATTATTTTCGTGCAGTAATAATTTCGAAAGTTATTAATGATAAACGCCAAATATTCGTTTAATTTTTAACTAATTAAAATTCTAATTAAAATTTCAATGAAAGGGTCAGAGATGCACATTCCCGCCCTCCAGAGTATGTTTGTGCCAAAGTTCGTAGCTCTAAGTCCCGCGGTCTGCTCTGTAGAGGGCCAACACACAGACACACACACACACTCAATTTTAAAATTTACCAAAATTGTGAATCACTGAATTTTGTAGAATTTTAAAGAATCACGAGTTTTGAAGTCGTATAATTTTAAAATTACAAATATTCCATATCTAAAGTACTTGAATACACATTACTGTTCTGATTTTAAATATAGATCAATTCCTTTTAATGACATTATCAATCCAAGTTATTTCTCTTCCTGAATGTTAAAAAAAATTGTCTGTTCTGTGTATTGCCTTTGTAAAAATTTTACGATCTCACTCAGGAGAACTGCCTGTTTAACTGCCTTGTTCTGCAGTGACTACTAGAGCTTAATTGTCTCACGTTTAAATCTGTGAGGCAATAAAATCGTTTTCAACTGGGAATGGAACTGTCACGTCTGTAGAAAAAGAGCACAAAAACCTCAGTTTTATACAATTATAAAAATACAGTTTATGGAGGACACTTGAGTGCATCCTCTAATTTATTTGGAAGTTTCTTTCGTAAAAAGAAGAAACACTGTTAAATATTCGTTAGAAAATTGTCATTGACTACAGTGTTTTAATTAGATGTAAGCATCCTAGTAAGGGAGTGAAGACAATACAACATAAAAGCCATAAATTTGTAAACAAAAATTCCGTCGTTATCTGTTGTTGTTTCTCATTCCACTTGTTGTAGTTCTCAGCTAGACTAAGTCCAAGAGTCCGCTCGCCCACAGAAAATCGCGAACCAGTGCAGGACTTACAAAGAACCGTCGTTGTCTACTTATAGCATAATCATGGCAAGTTGGAAACTACGTAACTTTCAAGAACAAAATGTAAGGAGATATACCTTTCATAGAACATGCTCATAAATACTAATGACTATTTATATTTTTTTGTAAAATGAAATTGGATGTCTTTAGTTATATTTCTAATTTCTTAAACACTTTTTTCCATAACTTTCTGAATGCCGGAAAATATTTAAAGACAATGAAATTACCTGGCTTATCAGAAACAAGCAATAAAATATATTAACTTTGTTTCAACAAAGAAATATAACAAAATTTATTTCCCTAAGGAAGCCCGTGGTATAATTTGCATAAAGTGC
The DNA here is from genome assembly GCA_013235015.1 of Araneus ventricosus. Lineage (NCBI taxonomy): Eukaryota > Metazoa > Arthropoda > Arachnida > Araneae > Araneidae > Araneus > Araneus ventricosus. The sequence goes on along the minus strand of BGPR01004470.1, from coordinate 104,797 downwards.
TTTATTATTTAAATGCAGTAACTGTAGCTAAACACTGCACATTCTTGGGTTAAGTATAGGAGGATAGCGGGTTCACAAGATTTAATGTGATCCTGATGTACGCTAAATTCGTCATAATTTATGCAACGTCGCTTTTACATGGTAAAAATCTAGAGAATGAATTGCCTTGAGGAATATAATCTTGGCATGAATTTATTGTTTTATATTTCTATTTGTGCTCCTTATTCTGACATGCATTCAAGTAACGCATGCTTACAAAAACTTATCAGTTTTGGACGGATAATGAAGTTATTATTGTAAACATTGAGGTCCACAATGATACAGAAAAATAGCAATTTTTATTTCCCTTCATTTCTATTTTTTTTGTTGCTCAAAGTGCAATTTACACTAATATTATAGTACAAAACTTTTTTGTTGTTGTGTGCTCTACCAATCTCTAAAGTCGAACCTAATCACTATGTTTGAGATAAAAAATTATCAGTGCAGATGATTGTTTCCTAGCATTATATGCTAAAATATATTTGTTGTTTAAAACGGTGAAAATGTTGTATCTCTGAAATATTGTCTCATTTTTAAAATATAATGACGCTTAATGAGGAATTTTTTCAACAATGGAGAATAAAAATTAATTTTCATAGGAAACAACAGTTTTGTGGATCTATCTAATATTTAACGTCATTATAATGCAACTAAAATTCTCTGTGTGGTGCAACAAATATTTTAAATTATGATTTTTCTTGGAGGAAATGCATATTAATTTACTGTGCACGTGACTAGTGTCATCATTTTGAATTTATGTGAGTTTAAGTTATCATGTCTTAAAAATATTGTTTTAGCATCTAAAACGGTAAATAAATAATGAAAAAAATGATGTAAATAAATAAATTATTCCAGTATGAAAAAATGAATGATTCAAAAGCGATGAAGTGAAGAAGCTGATAAGAAACATGGAAACAAATAGCAAATCATCATGTTCCATTTGTTCAAATTAAATCATTTTATTTGAGTGCAAAAAAATCAAAGGAAATTAGAGCTTCTAGTACGAAACATCGTAGAATGAAAATGTATTTCGATTAATTATTCTGTCTGGTTTTCATTTGGTTTGATTGCATCGGCCGTTGCATTCTCTGGGGAGCGATTTTTAGATCACGCAATTTGCAAAAAGAACTCTAGCTTAAAATCATTACAGTATTCATGAAAGCGAAAATGAAAATTCTTCTTTGGAATTAAGATTCAAAGACATTTTTTTTATCATAACTTTAAGATTCGCAAAAGAATTCGAGAGAAAGATTTGATGACAGAATAAATTTGGTTTGGATTTCGTTTCAACAATAAAAAGGACTTTTGCAAAGAGTGTTTAGAATTAATTTTGAAATATTTATTAAAATAAAAGAAAACAGTCTAAGTAAATGAAATTGGTGTCTACAGCTCTAAACCCACCGGTCTGTCGTGAAGAGTGTTGACTTATGTGCGTTACGATTTTATAACACTCAATTTACAGAAAGAATACCAGCCTATAAACACTGTTATATTAAAAGGAGTAAATAAATTGGGGAAAGAGCCGACAAATTTTTTTAAAGGAACATATAGTTGTTAACCTGTATTTAAAGACATTATTTGATATCGTACTTCTAATCTCGATATATTTCTTTTTAATCGTTAGGGCATTTTCTAATAAAAAGGGTCTTGTCGCTTTCCTTGTTACAAAGCATACTAAGGCAAACAACCTTCCTAAAGTATAAAATATGTCAGATTCATTATTTTAAAAGCCAAACTGTTAAAATGCTCTTAATCCATCCGTTTGATTATCGCAGAAAAAAAGTTTTATGCCTTAACTTCTGGCGATATTTTATAAGAGCTATTCTTTACAGCAAATTTTAACTTTTATTGTTTGTTTAAGAGCTTTCGCCAATAATTCTGGCTACATACGCTTTTAAAAAGATAGTGAGGTATTCCACTTCATTAAATTGCTGAAGGATCATTAAGCAGAAAGCTACTTTGTGGCATGGAAAAGAATAAAACCAAGAATTTTTTATAACCCTCTTTATTTCATCATTTTTTTTTATCTGGGAATAGAAAATGTCAATGAAATTTAAGTATATTGACTTTATTTATTTATTTTTTATGTCCTCGTGTAGGAACTATGCAAAGAAAAGGTATTGTCATCGTCAAAAAATTCGAACTCGAGATTTTTAAAAATCATGTCTGCCTTCTTGTGAACACGATAACTCGGAAACACAATAAGCTAAGCGAATGAAATTTGATATGGAGGCGTTATACCATTATTGGTAATCTCTATCAAGCGTAGGAAGTAATCCGTCTCTGAAAAACTGTCTGCTTGTCCATCCTAAGCAAGAGAAACGCATCAATCTGAATGAAAGCAATTTGGTATGTAGGTTTATAACTAGACTCTTAGATCTAAGCCAGATTTTGAACCAAATTTTCCAAAGAGTTGATTGTTTGTATAAATATTCACATACAGTTCAGCAACGTATTTCGAGACTACCACTTTTGGACGATTTTACCCCTGAAAGAGGTGTCAGGCAATGAGTCATATGAACGTATTTCCGGAGATCATTGTTAGATCACGCCAGTAAAATGTAAACATCGCCCTTCTATCCTTCACTTACCACCTATTTTGATGAAAATAACTCCACCCGGCGCATGCGCAAAAGTGCGGAGGGTTTCCGAATCCGTCGGTAAACAATATATTTCAAAGCGATAATTCAGAATCGCGTCAACCTACATAAATGAAATTCAGTCTTGATGCAAAAACTATAGGCCTTTATCAAAATTTGGCCAAAATCAGATAAAGAAAGGAGGTGCAAAATGCGTATTCTATGTAGAGTTACAGGCAAGATTTTTATTTTTTGTTTTGTAAATAAATGGTTTATATTATTACAGATATTTACAAAACCACAAAACCAGTCGACACTTCTAGTGATTTGTTTTTCTGTTTTATGAGTGTCTGGTCACAATGACTATTTAACACACTCACATGTAAAAGGTTTTAATTCTTACTAAACTATACATTAGCCTCTATCGTATTTTATTTATACATCTAAAAGGAAGCATTTGCGTGCATGTCTGCGTTGTCCAAACGAATCCATCGCATGTACGACCATAAAAGTTCGCACGCAATTAGTCATAATGGTAAATGAATGCACCTAGAAATTCAAAATTTATACAATAAAATATTTTGTTAAAGTTTTGTGGTGTTTTGGGTGAATTTTGGACCTGTTGAAATACTTTTATTCATTGTTTTATAATTATATTTTTAGTAATGAGTTCAAATTTTCTTCGCATATCTACGGTAGAAAATGGGGGCAAATATTCCTTCTTCCCTGGACTATCAATGGATTAGCGTGTCACAAGTTTTACCAATCTTGACTTGGCTAGGAAAAGAAAGAGAATTAAAGTTTCAAGAATGAAGTCCCGGGCAAGGCCGTGCTGATACTGCTGGTACTGACGTAAAATGCATAAGAAATTGTAAAAATATATTAAACATCAGTATTTCACACTAGTAACCATAATACCAAAGTATAGCGAAGTAAAAATCGCTCTTTGCCCACAACTTGGTTTATTTTCTAATCTCCGGTTGCTTTCGTTTAATTAAATTTTCCAGCGAATAATAATAATATACGCGAGAACTTTCTCAAAAATTGAAATAGATAAACAAATAATATAAGGTATTATTTCATTTTTATATTATTGATTCAATTTATTTTAGTGTAAACAACACATAACTGCAGGTTGAAATCAATAAGTACAAAAACAACAACAACAAATATCGTAGAAAGGATTTTTTGTAGAACAAAGAGACAATAAATTAGATAAAGACAATAAAATAAATAAAATAGAGGCAAATCTGTGCGTAAGATAGATAAAAAGAGAATCACAGTTCCATTCCTATTCTTCTGTTTCCTATTTCATAAACCTCTAAACATTTTTTTTCTTTTTCACGGTTTTTGTAAAGTAGTTACAGTCCTTTCTTTTCAGGTTTGAGTGTTTTTCTGAAGCAACAAGAGGGCTATTTTGGGAAGGACATCATAATTTTGAGCCACGGTCAGATGACGTGGACGCCATCTGGGCTGGCACCCCCTCTCCAAACTTCCACGCCACACCAACGGGACGACGTTTGGCCACTACGTATGATTTAGCGTTCAACAGGCTCCATACACGGCGGATCTTCGGTGGAATCGAGTTTCGAGCCCTCCGGCCCTAAGGCCGAAACCTTACCGCTAGGCCACCGCGACCTCTTTTCAGATTTGAAGCTTTCAAATTAATTTGAGATTTTCATCACTTAGGAATTTTTTAACTGTCTGCACTAAGAGATACACGAATTGTGCATATAAAGGATTGACTGTGAATTAAAATGGTTTGAATATCCATTAGGGTTTTAACGAACGCTTTCTCTCCTTAAAAATCAGAAACGCAATTACTTAACATCAAAATTATTTCAAAACCAAATAATTTGGAATTCCATCTGGACGTTTTAACTGCAAAAAATGCATTTATTTCATTTCTTTATTACGTTAAATAAAAAAAATCATTATATTTTATTTCTTTTCAGTTTTTCCTTCCTTGCGCTTAATCAGTTTAAGTGCTGCGGAAATTTAATGCTCATGATATATTCTCTTCTCCGGTAACACTGATAATTAATTACGTTTAATTGTATTGTATAATTTCGAGAAGTAAGGTGTCTTTCTAACGTTTACGAATTTATTTGATAGAAATCAAAATTTTGTTTGATTTGTTTAAAAAAGCGAAGTGTTTCTTTTGGAGAAAATTTGAATTCAGAGGTGATGTTTTTCTAATGCTTTTGAAGTTCTTTAAAATATAATATTATTAATTAATTAATGAGATTGTTTATGAAAAATTTCAAATGATGTAAAAAATGGTATCTTGTATTTATTTAAGGAAGTTAATGTACTGTTGAAAGAATAATTAAGGAATTTATTTTGCTCACAGAATGTTCAAGTGCCTAAATATACTGTTTGTTTAGCATTTAAAGATTTTTTCGAACGGAATTACTGCGTTCTTATGGCTGACATATTTCGCAATGCTTTAATTTGTACAAGAAAAATGATTTTTGATTTATTTTTGTAAATAAATGGAAGTTTGTAATCATTTTGGAAATAAAGAAATTTCTGCAACGAAATTATAATTAAGATAAAAGGTTTCAGTTATGTTTTTCAAAATTAACGCATAGAATACGTCGGTACGAAAAAGTATACTTTCCTTTATAAAGAGTTGATACCTATTATATTAAAGATATTATAATTAATTGTTTTTAGTAATTTGATTTCACAAAATACATTATAATTCTTTGCTTAGTGAAACTGGATTTTTAAATAACTTACTTTCAAATACAAATTCAAACAATAAAAAAAAATTAATTTTTAATTCCATTTTCATGCTTTTTGCTGTATAAATTATACATTTAAATAAACAATTATATTCACCAGTTATTTAGATTCACAGCTATTGACACATAATTTATTTCTTGTTACTTTATTTCCTGAATTTTAAATTGTTTTAAGCAACGTAATTGTATAAGTAATAAACATATACCATATATAGACATATATGTATTAGTCATATAAATATTGGCCTACTGACAAAAGTTATAATATTAGTTGTAATATTTACGATGACATTAAAAATTTACTAAATAGTGAAGGGAATTTAAATAAAACTTTATAAATTAATATAATTATTATTTTTATTACGTTTCTATACAATTTATATCCTTTTTCCAATAACTTAATGTTTAGAAAAAATGAACAAAATGACATTTTTATTTATCTTTAATAAAATAAAATACCGCTGAATGATTTATTGAAATAGAGAAGCGTATTAATATTTTTTTAAATTTGAAACTGAGAAAAAGTTTTGTTAATCTGATGGCAAATGAGCATTCAATACTGGAAAATAGTGAACCGTTTTCTAATACTGGTTTTTCAATTCACTCGAATGATGCCGAAAAGTAAATAATTTGCAAATAATGAGAAAAAAAATTCGACTGGAATGAATTGTAAAATATAGAATACAGGATTAATATAATCTTTTCATCATAAATTAAGATATCGTCGCTTAACAAGAAACACCACATATCTCAATGTTTTCAAATTTCAAAAAGGGAGAAAACACTGAAATTTTCGCAGGCAATAAAGAATACCTCTGAATTTTTTTCACAAATGATAGGAGCACGCGGTCTTATATTCACTGCAAATGTGAAAAAAATGGAAATATTCTTTATTTGTCGCGAAAAAATCAATATTTTATTCCTCTCTGAAATTTCGCGAACGAGATACGTGGTATTAGTGTTAATATATGAGATAATAAATTTTCATAATTGGTTGTGGAAACGAAAGGAGTTGTCCAATACCAAACGATTTTAAAAACATGGCAGTTTCTATTTAAAAGAATAATTTCCAATTTCCAGGAAATTCAAAAATGTCCTTTTTCACAATAATATAATTCGTTTTATTTGTAGTGAGAGTGAAAAAAATGCTGCATTTAGGAGCTCTTGATATTTGAATTTTAGTATCATGACACTAATTTCTTTATCGATATCTATTGTTTGATATTTTTTTAGGTCAAGATTCCGATTTGAAGTAACTCTATGGGCGGCTAAAAAGTACCACCATAATCACGTGTGAAGGCTACTAACTAAGTGGTAGGCTGTTTTCAAAATTTACATTTAAGCCTTTCTTTTTGACTTTCAAATAAGCATATATAACTCAAATGCTAGCATCGCCCATATAATCAGGGTCTAAGTTTATTTGGGTTTATAGAAACACAAAAAATACAAATTTTCGTTGCTATTGAAGAGGGAAATGGTGTTTCGATGTAACATAACCAGTAATCGGTTATTGCAAATGTTGCGGTTCGTAATTAATAATTATGTATAATCAAAAATTTTAAAAATTAACCCAGGAAATGTTTACAAAAAAAATTATTATATGTACTGGGATTCGAAGATATTCGTTATGGGCAACGAGTTTTACATGCTTGCACTAAATCAAACTGAATATATGTGAACCCACACACAGACGGTTCATCTTTAATGCAATTCCGATTGTGACTTATGATTCAATGAAATGAAGCCACAACTCGGCTGCAGGTGTCAATTAGCAAAGGTATCAGACATGGCTTTAATGGAATAATAAGCAAATTTTGCACCTTTTATCTTTCCTTAGGTGCAGTTAATGCATGCTTCATATTAGGAGCGGTGATCTCTCAGGTCACATGCTCTTTCTGTTACCTACAAACTTTTAATCCTTAATTTTTATAGTTAAATACCTGAAATATCTGTACGTATTTGTACACATTATTTTATTTCCTCAATATTGCAAGAGAATTCCCTACATTTTTTACAAATTGTTATCATCGCGAAGATTGCATTTTTCAGAGAACAACTAGAAACTAGCAAAAAAGTTCCAGTATGAGTCGTGCCAATTTTAGACAATCATCCGCAGTTTCTAAAGAAAACTACTCACCATGTGAAATCCATTTTATATTAAACAATTAAAATACTATACATTTTAAAATTTGTTATTAACAAATAATAAAAGAAAAGAGAAGTAAGAAGTTGCAATTTTGCGCCGAGGGATCAGAATTGGGGTTTCTTATGTTTGGCGATGGATGGTAGAAGACAAAACTTCCTTAATCCACTCTCCTCAAAGGTTTTAAAAGCTAGCTAAAAAGGCTTAACTCTTTAATCCCGAGGCGACTTTTTCCCTCTAGCCCCTTTACTAGCGGGACTTTTTGGGAGAATGCAACATTAATTGAACTCTTCCAATCATGGGTGGTCATTTACTTCACCACCCCACCCCTGCTATAAACTTCCCTTAAAGCTTACGGAAATGGGCTGTGATGGGCAAAGACAAATGGACTCCCTAGCCCGCTTATGTCCTAAACGTTTTCAGAACCTTACCTCTCCTCAAAAGCAGCGAAATGCCTCAGACCGGCCTTCATCGCTGTTAAGGGGAAATTTCTACTCCGCCCCGGACCGCCTCGCTCGGTATGAGAGGGTTAAACGCCTACCCACAGATTTCAAAGAGAAGCACAAAATACAGGGTGTCCGAGATATGCTGGACACATTTCAAAAATTAATTAAAAAAACTAATAATGTTACAACTACGAATTTTTAAAAATGAGAGTGCATTAATTATTTCTTTCAGATTGGTAACGCGCTTTAACGGTGGTCTAGGTGGTCGTAAATTACTGGAAATCTCCAATTTTCGAGAGCCATAATCTGCGAAATTATTAAAGCTAAAAGAATAAAAGCATGTATTTGTAGGAAATTTTACGATAATTTGTTAAATCAAAACTAGCATCGGCTTTTGCTTATCGGTAACCACTGCGAATGTAAATCCCTCGCTGTAGCAAAGATAGAACATCGTAATGGTTCACCACCTGTCTGAAAAAGAACTTTTTTATTTTCCCTCTCACTTAAAAAAAACTGCAGTTCTAATATTATAAGTTTTTTTTATTAATGGAGGGCTAATGCAAAACAAGAACGGGGCAACGCCAGACATTTGAATGGAGATTAAGCCATTACAAACTGTCATTTACAAGAAAATATATTTTTAACTGTAATGTTTTTACCTAACTAATAGATGTGTATTTGAAAAGTAGATAAACGTTTATTACACATTTTAAAAAACAATATTATACCAAATTGTATAAGAAATTCAATAATTCAAAAGAGCGAAATAAACAGAAATTTTATTCCAATCTGCAAGTTTTTCCTGCATAAGGGAAAAGATATCGAAACCAGAAAGCATATAAAAATTAATACAATGCTAGAAAGCTTCCATGTATTAAAGAAACGAAGTTAAATCCCAATAGCAGAGAACAACAGACAAACGAAACCCATTTATAGAGTAGGCTTGATACCCCGAAGTGTCACAAGAATTTACTCCCAATTTCGCTTTTAAAAGGATTTCGTAAACTCTGAAAGAAATCCAAGTATAGTATTGCTGCCATAATAGGATTTATTCCCAATGAGCATAAAAAACCGGCGAAATAAATTAACGTGCAGGATAAAAAGAGATAAGGTTTGGAAAGCATTTAGCATTTAGATGGACGTTTCGGAGTCCCATGTGAGTACGGAAGTTATCTGCACTTTGAATTTTTTTTAGTTAAAAAAACTACCGAATTTAAAAGAGCATATAAGAGCGAATTTATTTCTTCCAATAAAATAATATGGCTCATAGGTAGACTGTTTTTATAATATATGAGGAATAGAGCAGCGTTGCAGCTGATAGCAAGTATATATCTTTAGAGTAAAGAAATGTAGAATTTATCATTTACCGTTTTCATTTGTTCTTTTTGTTTTGATCTCTTTAAAATTTGCTTATGTATTTGAATAGGAATAACGGCATTTGATTTTGCAAAAAAGTATTTTTCTTTTAAATATTTTCTCTTTCCTAAACAGCTACCTATAGTCCAGGGAATTTATTCTTAATATAAAAACTCTCTTCATAAAAAAAATGTATACTGCTGTTCATTAGATTTAAAAAGGTTGTCTGAAATTTTAAAATTGCAAAGAAATTTACCGTCTGACTGCTTATCTTGTGATTCCTGCGGGTAGGAATTAAGTCTATTTCTGCTGCATCCTGTAATTTTCTCAAGCTATTGTCTATATTTAATGCTATAACAGCGTCAAATCGTATTATACTAATAAATCTTCACCTATAAATAATAATTCGCTTGGTTCAACGGTATGTAAACATGTTTGCGAAATAGCTATTAAAAAAATTCGGCACTCAGAGGATTAATTTCCCGCTAATAATTTTTCTACACGAGAAACTGATTCTTAAATACTATCTTAACCCTTTAACAGGTTGTCTGACGTTGGCGACATTTACACGCCAGTGATTCGCTATGTTATTAGATGAGCTTACTCTCTTATTGGATGAGCTTACTCTCTTATTAGATGAGCTTACTCTCTTAATAGATGAGCAAAGATATAAATACAAATTAAGAGAAGTTTTAACTGTGATAGAGGTCGAAATACAATAATTTTAACAAAAAATGAATGAAAAAGAAAGAGGAGGAAAAAGAATCTGATGCATGATGCCATCAGAGGCCTTCATCTATGCAGATTCAAAATTAGAATAGGTTTTCTGTCGAGGGAAAACGACTTTAAGGTCTTAATTTGAATTTTCCTCTGAGGCCTGAACATATTCCGGAACAAATTGGAAAGAAAAATATTTATCCACAAAGAAGAAATTCAAAACAGTCTCTTAAACAGAATTTGAAAAAAGGGCTTAAAATATCTTACCTCTCTTGTTGCGGAATGAAAAAACGACGCTGAAATTGAACTTAAAAGTGAATGGAAAAATTTAGACCTTAAAGTCGTTTTTCCTTGACAGAAAACCCATGCTAACTTTGAATCTGCATGGATGGAAGCCTCTGATGACATCAGCCATCAGATTCTTCTTCTTCTTCCTCGCTCATTTTCATTCATTTTTTGTTAATATTATTGTATTTTTACCTCTATAACAGTCCAAACTTCCCTTAATTTGCACTTATATCTTTGTGTTTCGCAATTTTTTCCTAGATGATGCTGCACTTGCGCGCACCACATAAATTGCTTCTATTATTGTTGTTTTGTCTTTTTTAGATATTTTTACTATTTTTCCTATCCTTATTAGATGAGCTCTTTTTTACCATAGATAAGAGATAGTACAGAAATATTCACCTAACTAGATATGACGTGCGAATCCCGTGCGTGGTTAAAGGAAGCGAATGTGTTGCAAAGCTATGAATACGAAGCATTTTCCCACACTCTTATATGATGAGCATCTGATCACTCGAATATTATAGAATTATATTTAAATTGAGACTCATTTTATTTAAATGGCTGGTTCATTATATTTAGAAAGGTGCTCCTGCATGACTCATTTTAGACTATTGAGTAAGATAAATGTTGCAGTTTGAAGCATATTACCACGGTCCTAAATGATGAGCATCTGAGCGTCCGAAACTGCTTGAACCTTCATTAACCCTTTCAAGTTCACTACATTTTTCGTTTTGGAAATTACTAAGTTTAGTTCAAAAATGAGTATTAGGCAGGTTGCTGATCAAAAATAGTTAAAGGAAAAAATTTTGAATTTTTTATTTTCAAGAAATTTGTGGTTTCACAGTGAAACCAATGGACGGTAACGGGTTATTTTTCCTCCGAATAAGTTGTTATCGAAATGCAATTTAAATTAGGTTATTAATTTATAAGTATACGTGAGTATTCAGGATATTCAGCCTTCATAAAATTCAATATTACTTTCGATGATTCAGCTTTAATAAGTATAAATTTTTGAAAGGACCTTCATCATTTTGTTTCTCATGGAGATCAAAAGTAATTTAGTTCCTGCAATGCCAATATCTTTGTGAATATTAACGGTATTGAGCTGGAATTTTTATATAAGTTGGACTATATTTCTGGCTCTTAAGTTATGAAAGAAAAATTACACTACGTTCCACCCATGCGCAGAAAAAATGCTCAGTGTGTGGTTTCACTCCGAAACCAATGAACGCGAAAGGGTTACAGTATTATATTTAAATTAAGACTTAATTTACTGAAAAGACTGTTTCATTGTATATAGAACGGTGCTCCGAACATGACTCTTTTTAGCCTGTTGAGTAAGATAAATGTCGCATTTTGAGGCATATTTCTACGGTCCTAAGTGATGATCTGAAACTGCCTGAACCTTCATTATAGTATTATATTTAAATTAAGACTTAATTTATTTAAAAGTCTGTTTCATTATATATAGAACGGTGCTTCTACATGACTCTTTTTTAGCTTGTTGAGTTAGATAAGTGTTGCATTTTGAAGCGACACGAAAGCATTTTGGGGACTAACCTCATAATTTCTTAACTGGGATGAGATATATGGACAAAACCTGAAACTGCTGTCCCCTTTCAAAATTTCTATGCTATCTAAGTCAGAGTATTATTCGTCATTTTCCTTAAAGGAACTGCATATTTATCAACTGGGTGCCAAAGACAATTTTAATTATTTGCCCGACTGGGTTGCTTTGGAAATAATTGAACTGAAGTCGGAGGATCACTGGTTTGAGTGTCCACCTTTCAGTGAAAACCAACCATATATGTGAGCCAACCTTTAAAGAACATTCTTCTAGTCATGATATATTTCTCACATGTATGTCTTCCATATTTAAACACTGTGTATAATTTTTTATTTATTTATTTTATTGTTCAATAAAGTTTCTACGCACACCAGTCCAAACTGCAAATCGGAGATTTTTTTTCTCTGGATTCAGAAGTGTATCGTAGTGGAAAGTTAAAGTCCTAATATATTTAAATTCTTTTAATAAAGACTTATTTAAGGAAAGGAATTCATTTAGCTTACTGCATAAAATTAATTTGATTTGTAAATTAATTTCATTAATAAATAATTTATTAACAAATCAAGACATTTCTTTATGGTTTGAGATAAGAAATTGAAATATCTAGTTTATTTTTTGTTTCACAGAAAAATTTGGCCAGAACTTAAGCCAATCTTTTTGTAGCGTTAGACGTCGTTGCAATATTATCTCAAATAAATAATAATTATTATTTGAAAATTTGATTGCTAAAACCACATTATATATTATAATGTGTGCTAATTAATATTCTTGGGTGTTTAAAGTTAAAAGATAGCAGTTCTAAACAGAGGAGATGAAATGGTTACCATGGACATGTAAAATTGATGGATTTGATAGTATGTATATATTCCAAAATCTTAGAAATTACTAAATGGATAATTAGGGCTCACATTTCCTAAAGATAGCCTGAAATGAAATCATGGAGAGTGAGGTTCCTTTTCAGGAGTTTTCATTGTTTTCAGTTTGGGGTTCAAAGTTACCAGTTCTATCTCAAAATGTAATCAACTCTATTGAAATTTCAAGTTATCATGCAAATTACCATTTGACAAACCCAACTCGCAAAAGAGAACAATTTCGCAGAAATTTTGATATATCTTTATTTTCTCTAATAAACAATGAAAAACACACTGAAAGGGAAGAAAATTGCTTTTATGTTTGAACCAATTTGGGGAATGAGTTTGACCAGAAAAAATTTCTGCATGTCTAGTTCTGCTCGCTTTCAGTTCAAAGAAATCTTTAAAATGGTCATCTTTAATTTGGAACCTTAACTCGCATTTAATGGAATCCAAGTATGAAAAAAAGATTGCCTATATACATCGAGTCCCAAAATAATTTATACTTTATCCCCTTAGTTCTTTTCAATGGACATTTGGTTAGAATATGATTTCTCATATTGATAAGAACAACAGAAAGTATGGATGACACCAACTGTACAAGAGTGTTTTTCCACCAAAGAAGAAGAACAAAATAAGAAATAGAAGAAGAAAATGTTCTTCCACGGTTGTTAAGCCCAATGTTTCGGCGCTATGTAACTTGCATTTGCAAAACATTGTATTGAGATAGCACCTGCTAAAATACAAAGCCTATATACATATCTTAGTGTCATAAAACAAATGAAACCTCCAATATGGAAATGGTATCCTATAAAATTTTAAGAGAAAAATTATGATAATTTTATGTTCACTTGTTTAAATTCTGTTCCATATAGAGTGAAACTTTGATATCTCGAAACCCTTGACATCTCGGAAAACAAATTGTCCCTTGCATTTCCATCGAAATTATCATTATATTTTCCATAGTTATCTCGAAATTTGTTTCTCAAAACCTTAGATATGTCGAAATGTTTCTCCCAGAAATAAGTTTCAGTTGACGTTTTCCTCGTGGCAGTTATTGGCAATAGAACCAGTTTGAGAGTTATTTCATTTCATTCTTTTCCCTTTTTTCGTGGAAAAGCAATGAATTGGATATTGAGGTGTTAGATGAGGAACGGGAAGTGGGGTGGCGGAGGTGTTAGAGGCTGTTATCATGTCATCGGTGAGATAATTTTCTGTGCCCTTCTTTATTGTGGAACATGTGCACTTTAACGACAGGGATGTATTCTTTCATTTCGTAGCTGACCACTGTAGAATAAAAAAGTGTCCGTAAACATTTGTAGATTTAATTTTTCCGACATCTTGAGACTGACTGGTGAAAAGCTTAAATTGACTGTGTTATCGGTCGAAATAAAATAAAAGTGTTGAAGTTTTTGGATGAAAACAAAGTAAAAAAGAAAGTCGAAATTGCTGCTTACTTTAAAATTCCTTCCTACACATTTTAACAATAATAAAAAACCGTGTAGCAATCGAAAAACTCTATGATGCCGGAAACAGGTAGAAAATTAAAATTCGGAATTCGACCTATTCTGAAGTTGAAGAATGTGTACGAAAATGGTTTGTCCAATGCCATGATCAAATTCTTCCTGTGAGTGGATTGATGTTGCAGCAAAAAGCAGAGGATTTTGCAGAAGAACTGGACTCGAACAGTGAATTTAAAGCAAGCAATGGCTGGCAGGAACATTTTAAGTAAAGTCACAGCGTTATTATTCGGAAACTTTACGGTGAAAGTGCATCGGTAGATGCATCTTCCTGTGAAGAGTGGCTTTCAGAACTACCTTCTCTATTAAAGGATTACGAAGCTGATGATGTATTTAACGCAGATGAAACTGGATTGTTCTTCCAGTGTTTGTCCAGAAAAAAGGCTGCTTTTAAAGGTGAAGAATGCCCCAGTGGCAAGCAGAGTAAGCTTCGTGTGACTGTACTCTTGGCAGCTAATCAAAGTGGTAAAGAAAAGCTTCCTACTCTTATGATAGGACCATCCAAAAAGTCGAGGTGCTTTGCTAAAATTAATTCATTTGCAATGATGTACAAGTCAAATCAAAAGGCTTGGATGACAAGCGAAATTTTTGGTGATTGGCTGAAGGGAATTGATAAAGAAATGGCTAAAAAGAAAAGACGCATTCTCCTCTTCATGGGCAATTGTGATGCTCACTCTAATTTTCCGGCACAAACAAATATCACAGTGAAATTTTTACAGCCAAATACGACTTCGAAATCGTAGCCACTCGATCAGGGGATAATCCGGAGCTTAAAAGTTGGTTATCGAGCGGAAATTGTGAGAAGACTCTTGGATAGTTTCGGTGAAGGTAAACCTTCTGCATCTATCATCATCTTGCAGTCAATGCGAATGGCTGACTATGAATGGAGAAATGCCGCAGAAACAACAATAAAAAATTGTTTCATCAAAGCAAGATTTTCCGAGAATAAATCTTCCAGTGAAACGGAGGAAGTTGATTCATTAAGCACTCAATAGGAGAAGGATAAATTAATCCAGAACAGTGGGCATCGATACAAAAGGATTGGAATAGGAACACTAACATTTCATTTGAAGATCTGTTGGATGTAGACAATGAACTTCAAACATGCAGCACTATGACAGATAAAGGGATTGTTGCGAACATAAATGCAGAAATTTCTGATGAAGAAAACGAAGAATTGGATCAACAAGAGCACAAAAAATTACTGTGTAATAATCCGAAAAAGGCAGTGGAATTGCTCCGGAGCTTTTTTGAATTAATCGAAAATAAAATAGGAACTGAATCATTTGGTTCTATTGCTACTTTAGAAAAAACTGTGCAGTTGCAATAAGATTCTTTGAGAAGACAAACTTCAATTAAGGACCTTTTCCCGGAAACTACTAAATGTATTTTCTGTAAAGAATTAGATGTTATTAAGTCAAAACTTGTACACATGTATAACTCAATTTTGAATTTATTAAAGCACCGAGAAGAGTAATTTGTTAATTATTTCCAGATTGTGTAGATTTTTCTGACGAATCCTATTCTTAGCCGCAAAAAGTAATTTTTGAGATTTTTTCAAAAAAATTGTCTAAACCTTGATAATTCGAAAACTCTTTTTCTCTTCTTTAAGGTTACATATTAAAGAATGTAGTTAAGCCTTGATGTTTCATATTTGTTAATTTCAGAGAAGCATAATTTTGATAATACTATAATCCGTATATTTGTATATTCATAAATTTATGTTTCGTGAATTCAAAAAAACTCTAATTTTAAGAAATCATTTCTTTTCATTATAAAAATTTTGAAATGGGTTTTTAAACTCAAAATCAGAAAACTTTTTATGTACATTTTATGAAAATAAAATATCTATTCTTTCATATTTAATATATTCATAAACACTGGTTTAATAATAGTTGCTATAGTAGTTTTAAAAAATGTATTATCATAATATATGAATATGTAAAAAAATATTAAAAAATAGGAGTTTGTCTGGATTAGTATAGACTTAAACAAGCAAAAATGTTCCCTGTTTCTTAGTTTATCTTATTTCGAGTATTTAAAAATATCTTAAATTTTAAATTCTAATCAAATATGATGACGAACCGTTACCAATTATTCTTAAGAAGTGAATGAGAAACTGAATCATAATTTTTTGTTGCAAATTGCTATTCATCACCTTTTCATGCATACTTTAACCTCTTAAATTAATTATCGTCAGATAATAAACGAAATTTATTTTAGGTATTTGCGGTTTAACTACAAATGTAAAACTGTTACCTTTTAAAGATAAAAATATCAAAAACTTATAAAATCATCTGTAAAGTCATGCTTTAAATGTGCAATAAAAGGGTTTGCAAAATAAGAGCCATATATATTTTTATTCACAGACGATTTTGTCCTCAGACAAATTTATTGACCTGAAAAGAAGTACGCAAAAAATTAAATACAATCTATAAAAAATGACAATACAATACAAAATATTGAAACAGAATACAATCTATTTAAAGTAACCCAAATAAATTCTTAAACACTTTCTGTGGAAATGTTTGAACAAATAATTCCTCCTCCCTCATCCCGAATGCTCAATAAAACTTCAAATTATTTTATTTTTCATTTTAAAGGTTTCTATTCGTTTTATTACGAATCCTGTGTTCAAACAAGTAATCATAAATACACAAAAATTATATTAACAGAAGCTATTAAGCCCTTTTATATTATTTTATGCCTGTACATGCTGGCAACAATTTTATTTTATTTCCAGAGGACAAACATGCCAGAAATTAGATAAAAAATATTCTACTTAACTTTTGTAACTATTTGTCCTTAATGAACTCTATTTGCTGTTTTGATTTTCTTAAAATTCTAATTGAAATTTCGGAGGCAACGACTGATTGATAATGAAGAATGCATTTTGTGTCAAAAAACCATTCGGTTTAAGGATATTTCAAAAGTAATGCAAAACTGTACTTAATTAAGACTTGTGTAACCAGGATTATTTTTATTTTTCATTTAATGATGTTTTTGATCCTTAATAATTTAAAAGCACTTTTGTGTTGGCTTGCATACCAATCTTTCTTTTAATTAAAATAATTGTCGGTTTCTTTTATGATCCGAATAAAAAAGAACATCATTTTATTTTTTGTCGTTCTTTTCCTCACAGGCAAACATAATTTCTTTGGAGCGTGACTTTTATATTATTTTTATTTTCATTTGTCATTGAACATTTCTAATACAAATTTTCGTTAATTTGTAAGAAAACACATAACTGATAAAAATCTTTAATCGTAAACTTTTTTCAGTATAATGTTTTTTCTAATTATTATTGTTTGTCTGCATTTTTCCTTGATATAGAAAAACATTTTCTTGGATAAAAGTTGTTTTCAATTAATTTCAGAAGGAAGGTTTTGGAAATATTATTTTCAGCTGTGTTTGAAAGGGCTGAGGTTAATTAAGCTGAAGAGATACTACGAATATATTAGTAGAGGAAAATGCTGAATTTATTGAAAGTGCATGCAGTCAACAAAACGATAAATATTTATTTTTTTTATATTTGCTGTATTTACTTTCATCACTAAAATCTGAAAATTGTATAAAACCTTTGTAATTAAACAGCGTGTTTTACAAAAATATTCTTAGTTTCTATGTTTTTTCATCATCAAAACATTTAAGAAACAATTAATTTGTACAAGATTTTTCTTTTCTTGATAACGGTGGAATATTCGGATACATATCGTGGATACAAATTTAAACTATCGATCATGTTATGGAATTATATAGCAAATTCAATAGTTTGCATCTGTATCGAAGACATTAGCACTGCCACATAACTGTTGACCTACTACCAAAAGAAGTGAGGTGAAGAGTGGGAGAAACTGTTGCGCAGGAGACGAGGTGGTAGACGTCATTAAATTGGTTCCTGT
Organism: Araneus ventricosus; assembly: GCA_013235015.1. Lineage (NCBI taxonomy): Eukaryota > Metazoa > Arthropoda > Arachnida > Araneae > Araneidae > Araneus > Araneus ventricosus. The sequence goes on along the minus strand of BGPR01004470.1, from coordinate 86,639 downwards.
AGGAGATAAAGGGTGGACTACGAGTGATTTTGAGTAATTTTGAACGTGAATCTTTATTGTATATATGTATTTAGTTCCTATTTAAATAGTATATAGTTTTTAACTATAAATTAGTGTGGAAAACATTTGTTAGAAAAATTAGTGAAATCTTGAGTAGACAGTTTGATACACACAATAAGAGTTTTGGAACTTAGAGCAAAAATATGCATATTTCTAAAGAGGAATAAGAACAATGCTGCAATATTACTTGAAAATTTCTAATACCCAGCTAAAAAAAATTTGCAAGAAATCTGTAGAAAAATCTTTTTTGAAGTTTTTTTAAAGATTTCTGCAGATTTTTTGAAGACAGAAAAAATCTGCATTTTTTCTTCAATTTAATCTGCAGATAATCCACAAAAAATTTCTTATTATATTTTTCTCTAAATATTCTGCAGATTTTTTGAAGAGAGAAAAAATCTGCATATTTTCTTCAATTTAATGTGTATAAAATCTGCAAAAAAATTGTTTTTATTTTTTTCTTTAAATATCCTGTAGATTTTTTAAGACTTCAAAAAATCTGCATTTTGTCTTCAATTCAATTTGCAGTTGTTTAGCAGATTTTCACAACATCATTAAACTTGACCAATATGAGTTGATTTTTTGAAGATTTAACTGCAATTTCATAATATCTGCATTTCTCTATAAATACATATTTTGCACCATATTCTCTAATATTGCAGCTTTATTTTCCAAAGGATATATAACAAAACAAGAACGTAATTATCATTAATGTTTAATTTTACAGCAGATAGAAAAATTTCCCAATCGAAAATTGTATTAGGCACTAAATTTTTCAATATGCCATTAAAAAATGAACTCTAAATTAATCTTTAAAATAAATATTTGAGGTTTTACCATTTTAAACTTTCCCACCTAATTTAATTAATTTCCAATTAGTTTTCCAACTGTCTTTCTGACTAGCTATTTTCCTCCAAAAAGAAGGGAAAAGTTGATCTTGCGCCCTTTGGATGGAGAGAAGATTTACCGGAAAGATAAAAGGTGAAAAGCATTTATTGAAACAGAGAATGTGAATTATTGAACAAAAATATTACTAATCTCATCTATTACTCATCTCTACGACTTTGAAACACGTATTCTGACCATGGTTGATTTTTACACCACTGAATAAGCCGAGAGCTAAGGTGACGCTAAAACTCAAATACATTATTTTATCCCCATTGCGTGTAGTCCGGCGTGGCCATGTGATTAGCGTTCATGCTTGCCAATTATATGAACGCTTTTTCGAATCACGTCTAGGATGAGTTTAAAGTTTTCTCACAATCTGAATCGACATCGTACAAGTAAGTTGAATCACAAATTAGATTAATGAAATTAATAATTACATTAATTGAAATTTATAATTAAACTTTACTGTAGAAAAATCTGCCGAAAATCTGGAGGTATTTGGAACATATTTTTCTTCAGATATTCTATATTTTTTTTTCTGCAGAAAATCACAAGAAAACATTGTCCAAATACCTTCAGATTTTCTGCAGATTTTTTAAATGAATTTTTGCAGATTTGTTTAGCTGGGACTGCAGAGCACATTTTTTTGTCTTTAATAAGGAATTAATACAGTAAAGCTACAATTTAATGAATCTTATATAAGCAGAATTGGGATTTAACGGAAAAAATTTGACTAATGCTAAGAAATGTAGTTTGGAGAAAAAAACACTGGAATCAAAAATTTCGTCCAGAATTTTTAAAGACGATTCGACTGATGACTAATATTATCCCACAGACAGGACAATTCTCGGATCAAGAAGTTTTTGCTAATGAGCGTTTTAAGCAACTTTTTCCATTGATTATTTTGAAACAACAGCATTAAATAGGAAAGCAACTGCAGCTTGGAATTTTTCACCGCCTTACTAGGCAGCTATAAGTTGACTTTCTACATTTCCGTTGCAGGAAGTATCAAAGGAATTCATAGGACATGCAAAACGAAAGTATTGCAATTACCCAAAAAATTGACGCCGAGATTTTGATGAATTTGTAGGTTTTAGACATCACAATGTTCAAAAAGCAAGTTTTTAGAATTATGCCTGTATATGAGCACGGTAACTTCAGAATTCAATGAGATACGAGGATAAATGTTTTGTCTTAACACTTATTTATGGCTTTCTATTTGTTTATTTGTAACCCGCAACGGCCCAGCCTATCCAAGAGGCTGTAAGGTCTTCTACAGGCCGGAGGGGAAACATAAAACAAAAGAAACGAACTACATTTAAAAAGAGTTTACAATGAATCCCTAGGGGTGAGCAGAACAATTTAAAAAGCATCGCTTACAACAATGAACTAAAAAGAAAGGATAAAGAGCAAAAACACAAATCACAAAAAGATAAAGAGCAAAAAAAAAAAAGAAATGCAAAGAGCAAAAACACGAAAGGCTTAACATTGAAAACACAAAACGCAAAAAATTAAAAGCAAAAATACAAAACGCAAAAACTCAAAGAGCAAAAACACACAAATCTTAACATTAAAAACACAAAACACATGCAAAAAATAAAGATAAACAAATTAAAATCAATAGCATTTAAAACCAAACAGTTAAACAAACAAAAATCGAGAGACAATAAGCATTCCAGAAACTACACAAAAGTACAGAAGCACACAAGAGATCTAACAAAAAATTTACGATGGACAAGATAACAATTTTAAAGAATCCATTGAGATCCATCAACGGCAAGTCTTTCTGTCGGTCTGTTTTAGTGCATATGAACACGATAACTGAAAACAGTAACGAGATAGATGAAATCAGGCATAGAGTATTGTCACCAAAACTGTAGATTTTTAACAAATTTTAAACTAGATCTGTCAACTTGTTGACTGTTTGTGGCTCCGTCTATTCCAGTGCATTTGAATAAGAATTCGATAATGCAATAAGCTAGATAGATGAAATTCGATATATGATTTATCATCAGAATTGTAGATCTTTTCAAGATTTTTGATAAAATCTGACAGCTTGTTGACTGTCTGTCGGTCTCTGTGCTTGCGTTTATAGGAGCGTGATTTCTCGAATTTGCAACAAGCTAGAAAAATGAAGTGCGATACAGGAGCTTGACATCAAAATTAATGAAATTTATCAAATTTTGGACCCAGTCATCCAAAGGGAAGAGGCAAGGTCCGAAATGTGAAATTCATTATCTTCTCTATAGGACCCAAATCACTCATTATGACAAAACATTTTGACTATAACATAAAACGAGTCTTCATGTAAGAGTATAAGAGGAAATCGAGGGGAGAGTATACATGCTGGTGTGTTAGCAGTATGGAGTAAATTGAGCCTTAACTCTTTCTCGTTCATTAGTTTCGCAGTAAAACCACACAATGAGCATTTTTTTAATGCACATGGGCAAAAGTAGCGTAATTTTTCTTTCATAACTTAAGACCCTGATATATAGGCCAAAGTATGTAAAAATTCCAGTTCAATATCATTAGTATTCTCAAAGATATCGGTATTGCAAGAGCTGAATTGCTTTTGATCTACAAGAGAAACAAAATGATGAGGGTTCTTGCACAAATTGATTTTTTAAAATTGAATCTTCGGAAGTAATATTCAATTTTCTGCAGATTGAATATCCTGAATACTCACGTATATTTATATATTAAATGCATAATTTACGTATATTTATATATTAAATGCATAATTTAAATTGCATTTCGTTAATAACTTATTCGGAGGAAAAATAGCCCGTTACCGTTCATTGGTTTCACTGTGAAACCACAAATTTCTTGAAAATAAAATATGCTAATTTTTTTCGTTTACATATTTATGATCAGCCACATGTCTAGAACTCATTTTTAAAACAAATATGGTAATTTTCAAAACGAAACATGTAGCGAGCTTGAAAGGGTTAAGAGGAAGGAAGTGAAATCCTATTAGCGACGGACCGCAGGCAAGCCAAACTTATTTATTTACTGCTGAACCTCGATATAAGGATGTGTCACAAAATTCTACTTCCAATTTCGCTTTTAAAAAGATTTCGTTAACTTTGAAAGGAATCCAATAATAGGATTGCCAACATGATAAGATTTATCCCCGATGAGTTTAAAAGTACAGCCGAAATAAGCTACCGTAGATGGGATAAAAAACAGCCGGGAAAAGTATTTATCATTTAGATTGAAATTTGGTCCCTCTTGAAAAAGAAGGTTATTTTGCACTTTGAATATTTTTATATATTTTAATCTATTGAACTTTTTTTAAATTTCAAAATGGAGAGGTCGAGTTTGTTTTTTGTATCAAATTTATAGTTTGTGCGAAGAGGCGTGACTGTTGATGATTACAAGCAAAACAAAATAGCATACAAAAATATTGACACTCGGAATTCATTTTTTTATTGATTCTTCTTCCTTTTATCTCTTCAAATTTGTGAATGAATTTAAATAAGAATATTCTCATTTGAATTAAAAGAATACATTTTTATGTTGATAATCACATCTTTCTTAAGAAGTTATATTCAGTTGATTTAACACCGACCCCCATTCCCGATTCAAATGGCCCCGTTGTTCTTTTGTAAATATGCACTGTTTTTCCTTAGATCATAAACAATGCTTCGGAAATTTGAAACAGTAAGAAAATTTCACTTTTACCACTTTTGCTGCTTCCAAATGTAATTCATGTAACCTGTCCTTCTCAGTAATATAACTTCAAACGGAGTTACATATGTCCTGCCGAAGCATCCAGGGACATTGAATGAAGAACATCCGCTGCAATATCTCGCGTACTGAGGCCGGAGTTCTATCAGCCATCACTGGCCACAGCCCGACACCCCCTCAGGAAGGAAGTACGTACTATCACTGGAGGAGTAACTCGAACCCCAACATTATTGTACAGAAGTGAGAACCCTCTTACTTATCTGGGGGCTTCTCAACTACGAACTCGTGATTCCCTCCTGGGGAGGTCCTTACTAATATCAGTATACCTGGTTTATTACCGCATTATGATATGAGCAATTTTGATCATTTTTCTTGATTATCTTATGCGTATTTGGAATAACACGTACGAAAGAATTTTAGAATGGATAGGTTTTTAGTGTCGTTGTAGTAGAGTCTGAGATTTATGATTGGAGTGACATGAGTTCAAGACCTCATCATCTGTTGAGGGTAGGGATGGGAAAAACCTACCGGTTTCAATCGAAAATCGTTTTCTTTTTGTTTCTGTTAACCGATTTTATTTCGGTTGGTTTTCTGCACCGGTTTAAACAGGTTTTTATCCAAAAACCGGGTCGCAAGATAGGCTCGATTTTAGGTTCGACTAGACTAAAATTTACCAAGTTATAAAGCTTTGAATTTCATTATCTTAGGTCAACATCGACAACCGCTTCCTCTAGGCTTCTGTTGGTTGGCGGATTACTGAAAGAGTCTTTATGAAAAGATAAATATTGGACAATGGTTTGATTTCCTAAAAAATACTAATAAAAAATTTTGACTCTAAATTTCGTCTGTTTTTTGTAGCCAAAAAATATATATCTTCAGTCGGAAGTCCTGTGTCGTCCGAAACATTAGCATCTACGTTGAATGATGTTGTTTCCGATTAGAGGTGTCGATTCACGGATCAACACATTGCTGAAAGAGTCTTCATGAGCAGATTAGATGATAAATATTAGTCAATGAATTAATTTCTTGTGAGAACCAAGTTAATAAAAAAAATTGTCTATAATACATACTTATTGCAATAATTACTCATTTATTTTTATTACATATTGCATTATTTACTTATTTATAAGCATTACTTATTACATTAATTAATCATTGTATTAATATTTATTTATCGTACATTATTATTAATAAAAAATTCTGTCCACAAACGTTGCTTTTTAAAAAAACCCGAAAACCAGATTTTTTAAAAACCGGTTATTGTGAGCGGTTTTAACTGCTAGCTTAAACCGGAGGTGAAAAATTCCGGTTTAACCGAAAACCGGTTTTTTTTGCAATAACCGTCATCCCTAGTTGAGAGACAAACTTCTTAACGTTGACTTGTGGGCTCCATTATGTCTAACTACTGTCTTAATATCAAGGTACGTCCGAAAATAGAATTCATGTAGCTTCAAGCAAAATGGGACGCTAATCAACTAAACCCACCTTTTTTTCGTTGGTCGCAAATAATTATGTATGCTTGGAAATTTTAAAATATTGCTACGAAAATCGTTCGGTAGGTGTACGCGAATGTAGTCCAAGAAGCAGGATAATAAAAAATGACTCTTTATTCCACGAATATTCCAGAAAAACACGTAGCACCGATAACAAAACAAAACAGCGCTTTTATAAATTAATAATACAAGCAGACATGAGATCAATTATAAATTCAGTAACGTCACTTTCACTATCCCTTAGTATCTATCAGCCCACCAGTTTGGACTGCAGGAAAACTCAACAGAGAAATTGATAAACTCGTTAGAGCTCCTCGGTATTTATAGTTTTACCAACGTGACGCGACTTCACATGGAATTCTTTCGAAGTGTCTCTATATCACCATTCCTAGTAAAAATAGGATCATAATTCTTGAATTTTCTCGAAGCTTATTTAGTTGACAAAGTCACCAAGTTTGTCGTAAGTAAACTTAGTCGTGTAAAACTTAGTAAAACTCTCTTTCCTACGATAAGACGAACATAGCAAGGAAACGGTATATCAGATTCGTAATAATATAAACATGATAATTTTTTTGAATTTTTGTTAAACACATTTATATAGGCTCTATATGATCATCGTGAACAGCGAACTAGATACGCTATATCCTATAATGTCATTAATTTCGTTGTCTGGGGTGTTGGAGAAATCATTACAGTGTTTGGAAAATTCGATAAAATCCGAGGGTGCTGGGGCGTGCATTTGTTGTAGCGAATGTTTAAATTAATTTAGCACTCGTTCAGCACTCTTTCAGCTCAAAAGTATTTCTTATTTACTTTTATTTAATTTTTATATTTGTCAGGATAGAATTTCATGATTGAATTTTACTCACTTCATGACGGACTATTTTAGGTGACAATACACTACTTTAATATTTCAAGAACTTAAATAACACTAGGCAGTAAATTTTAAATGAAAATATCTTTAAAATTCCTTAACATTTATAATAATGTACTGGAAATTAAAGAATAAAAAGTGGGAAATATTTAAATAAAAACATTTTACTTTTAGTACACTAATAAAAGTACATTTAAAAAAATGTCTTTGTTAAATTTTTTAATGGTATTAGTTCCACAATATGGGAAAAAGAATTAACTGATAAATTCATCTGAATTGAAAAAGAAAAACATAAAGACAGAGTTATGACCTTGATCCCAAATGTGAACATAATAATGATAATAATAATCAAGTTCGCAGAAACATTTCTGCGAACAAAAATGAAAAGTAACGAAATCACATGAATATTGATTTCAAAAATGCATTACAAAGTTATCTCAACGCAATATAATGCCACTTATGAATAATTTTATCGATAAAGGTATCGATAAAAAAATCACACTGAAACGAAATGCAGATAAAATATTTTTAACTAAATCTTATCTGAATGTTCCATTCAATAGAAAAACGTCTTCTGAAAGTCATTGTTATTTTTGCCAAATGTTATGTTTGCTTTGCCGACGTTGAGTAATTTAGTGGGAAAAGAAACTATCTTCTCATATGTATCTGAAATTATCATTCGTGAATATATATATATATGCGAATATCCATTTATTTCTAATTGAAACATTGCTGAAAAATGCATAAGGCATGCGTATAAAATTAGGCAATATCTTTCAGGAAAAAAAATATATTGGAATTTCAACGCCTCTATCCAAAATTTTAGCATGCTAATGGTGTAGGTCAGTGGTCGGCAAACCGCGGCACTTTAGCCACTTGAATTCGGCTGTGCCACGAATTGATTTTCATTACTTGCTTGATTGTTTCTTTTTTGATATATATCTAATTTTTCAATGAATTAATTCATCGAAAGTTATACCAACGGATGCGTGAATGTTCGCTCATCATGAAGAAGAGCTTCGTTTTTAAACTGTACAAACTTTTCGTTAATTATCTTCAGACGTTTCCAGACGAAATTTGCAATGTAATGAAGTTCGTGAGCAAGAGTGTCAACACAATAGTAGCTACTCTTTATCATCGCTAATTTAAAGAATTTTGAGTTAAAATGGAGAGTGAATACGCAGATCTTCTGCTGCAAAGTAAGGTACAGTCGCGGAGAAAAAAGGAGTCACCCCGCATTATTTTGCCATCGTTCATCACGTATTAAAACAAAAGATACCAATTTTCATGATATAAGGTTTGGTAAAAGGTTTCATGTTTAAAATTTCCATAACGGGTCATATACAAGGGATATTATTCATATTTACAACAGCATTAAATTCAAAAATTTACAATGGAAACAAACATTTTTCTTAGAAAATTTCGATACTACATAAAAAAGTATGTTGGAATACCAAGTTTAATCATCCCAGCATTTTTGGTTTCGGAAGTATAAGCAATCGAAATTTGAGTTTCAAAAATTAATTAATTAAAATTTTGAATTTTTATTGTTATCTTGAGAAATAATGTAACTCTTGACTTAAATTTTTCTATGTAGTAGTATGAATAATTCTGCACATTTTACACTTTTAATTTTTATTTTAAAGCAGTTTTGATTACATGAAATATTTTATCAAATTTATTGTTAAAATTTTTTGAATAGCAAAACTTACATGTTTTAAAAGAAATCCAGGCAGATTGCCATTTGATAAGCCTATGCAAAATTTCAGCACATCCATATGAGAAGATTTGAAGTTACATTAAATTTTCAATTCTCGACGCAAATATAATCATTACACAAATTTATTTTTAAGATTTAAATATATCATCATTTAACTATTTTTATATATTTGCTCAATATTCTGAAAGAGAAACATTAATTAATTTTTAAGTCTTGCTGAAACGTCTCTAAGAAAATAACTCGGAAATTTATATTTAATATTTCAAAACAACAATTTTAAATATGAGGGAATCTTTTGTATGGAGACTTCAGGAATTCACATATAGTTTTACAACGTTAGCCTTTGTTAAAAAAAATCCTCTCAATCTTAAGGTAACAGAATTAAATTTTTCTCCCTTTCATGTTGACATTCGCGCTTTCAAAATGTAATTACAGGAGTTAAAAAACAAAGAATTATGAAGCTCCATATTTTAAAGCCTTAACGTAGATATGGAAAAATTATGTGATCTTAAATAAATGTGATCTTAGTTCATATCAGAATTGGTCTGCTATTAAAGGCATGGAAGAGCAAGACATGCTAATTTTTAACACATGAAATAGTATTCCTGACTCATATGACCAGTTAAAAAAAATAGCATTTGCTGTTCTTTCTCTGTTTGGCTCTATACATTTATACGAACAATACTTTTCAAGCATGGCCCTTATCAAAAGTAAATTGAACTGATTTTTATACACCTTTTCGATTCTTTAATTTGACTCGCATAATTTTTAAAGAAATCTTCTACTGATTTTATGTAGATTGTATCTCTTTTACCATTCGAATGGCTCAGCATTGTCATATCTGGCTTTTGTGGCAAAAAACCCAACCAACCACCTAAAAATGAATACGTACAGTGGGACCTTTCTTAAGGAGCAAAATTCGTTCTTGAATCTGACTAGTAATGCGAAGCAAATGTGAAGCGAAATAATTTTTCCCATATATATTAAGTAAGATACGATAATGTTTTCCATGCCGAAAAAAATATTTAAAAAATATTATATATAGAGTTTATTGAAAGAAAATTATATATAACACTGTTAAGAAGCGCGAATCATCTTCATGTTCTCTTCTATTTCGAATGAACCTATCTGGTATGCGAAATAGATTTGCCGGAAAAAAACGGAATAATCTGTTAATTGTTTATGATACATATTTATTTCTTTTTTAAAAGAAGGCTGTCTAGAAGCATTTGTTTTTCCTGATGCTTCAAATTGCGCCGAAAATGCGGCACAGCATTATCATTAAATAAATTTGTAGTGCGCACCTCTGCCTTATTAGGGTTATTCTTCTCAATGTGTGATGCAACAGTTTCTCATGCGTTCAGCATTTCTCTTATTGCGTCAGAAGATTGTTGCTTTGCTGTGGCCTCCTCCTCCTCTGACAAACTCTCTTCCACAACTTCTTGCTGTGAAACACAATGAAGTTCCTTTAGGTCTGCGGTGGTCAGCTATTGCCTTTGCTCTTCTGCGAGCTCTTCGATATCATTCTTATACACATCCAGTCTCAAGACCTTGTCCAAAGACGCAATCAGATTAACAACAGGCTCCACAGGGGACAAACACCTCAATATCACATTCGACAACTCTTTCCGGTCAAAGCTTCTTCCAAGTAGAATTGAGGGTTCTCTTAGTAACCCTTTCGCAAGCATTTTCGATCAGCTTGAAGCAGGGAACGAGGTGGAAGTGATATTTTCAAAAGTCTCCAAGACCTATATTGTCACTCGTTATGCGAAACGTCACTCGTTAAGAGAGTAATTACACTTTATTACAGGTCCTCATTAATCGAGGTTCCACTCTATTGCGTCAGCCTTTGCACTCAGTGCTTAACGACTTTTATATCACGCAATTTACAAAAGGAATGTCAGTCTAAAAATTATAACCATGTTACCAAATCAATAATATTAACTTTCGTTTTATCTTGGCATTACCTAGTGAACATACAATCATTCATTTGTAATGATAAAAGTATTGTATTTGATGTGTTTGAGTTTCATCCGATTTATCCATCTTATGCTGCACTTAGTAAAGAAAATTAGCTTATTTACTGTATAAAAAAAAATCGAAATTTTCAAAGGATAATCATTTTTGTGGAGTTTTGAGTGAACGAGCTTTCATTCGGCTATTAATTAATTCATAAAAGTTCCTTCTATAAAATTTACCATGTGCACACAGACATATATAAAAATAATTTTTATCTGTCTTTTTTAAAATAAGTATTAAGAAATTGTAAAGTTTTTCCAAATTTGAAAGTAAAACGCAAATTTTGCCTTAATTAATCCCAATTTATTAAATTTCTTTTACCTGCTTGAAAAATACACCTTCTTGACTGTCATTCATTTTCATTTAAATATTAAGCAAAATATGATAATTAACTACATTAATTTTATTTGTTTAGCTAATAAGATTATGCAAAACCCTTCAGTTTGTATTACTCATTGTCATAATAAGCAAAGCTAAAATAATCGTAAAATACAAAATAACAGTTAAGTATGTAATCTCATGAAAAAATTAAAAAGTGGAATTCAAAAATATATTCAATGATGTCGATTCAAATGTGTACTAATGGGTCACTGGTAAAAAACTGAGAAATCTTTTCTTTTTACATTCAAAAAATCCAAGTTTTATTACGGTTTTTAATGTTCAAACAAGAACACAAAAGGAAGAAACCCTGTTAACGGTAACCATTAAAGAATTTAATATTAATTTACTTCCAACACATTTGGTGTTGCAACATTCTTGTCTCGTTCGCAGATGGCAAACAGGCTAAAAATGTGACAAAAAAGAAAAATTCTACTTGATATTCCTTAGTTATTTGTCAATTAATGGAACGTTTTTCTGAAAATTCTCTTTTTTGTTACGTTTTTCAGAATTCTAATGCAAATTCTTCAAACAACCGCTAGATAATTAGAAGGAATGCCTTAAATGTGACGAAAAAACATTCATTCGGTTTGATGGCATGTAAAAATAATTGAAAGCAACGTTTAATTAATTCTTCTGAAATGCTTGTTTTTGTATCCTTATTTTTATTTGATGGTGAGTCTGATCGTAAACAATTTAAAAGTACTTTCTTGTTAGGTTACATTTCATTGTTTCTTTCAATTAAAACAATTGCATGTTTCTTTAGTGTAAGTTTAAAAAAGCAGCTCAGTTCGTATCATCATTTTCTTCTCACAGAAAAAAGTGTGTTTTATACGTGACTTCTATTTATATTTTTTCAACCCTCTCGGTTCATTTCTAATTGACAAATATAATTTTTTCAAAAGTGTAAAAAGTGCATGGTTTAAACAAACCTTGGGAGAAGAAACTGCTAATGTATTTTTTCTTTCTCTTTGATGTG
>BGPR01004470.1:0-63050 GCA_013235015.1 Araneus ventricosus | reverse complement strand
TATATTACAGTTATCTTAAGTAGAGATAAGTTTATTTTCGATAAATGTTTTTCTATATTAATATGAAAAGTTGTTGTTTTTCAAAGATTTCATTCGATATTGTTTTAATAGAGTTTGAGAAGGTCAAGGACTTTTTTCGTTTAGTTGCTATTTGAAAGAACAGGAATGTGTGAGCAAGGACATGAATATAAATACTTCAAATGTGCAAGAGACTAAAAAAGGTGAGTACTTTCAATAGTTGTGTGTTTCATCACCCCTAAACTTGTAACTTAGCAAGAAGCACTTGTTATTAAACACTTGAAAAACATTTTCATTCTCTGTATTTTCATCACTAGAACTTTGAGAAATGATTAATTATAAATTTATAATATATAAAACAAAGGACTTATTAATTTGGAACGTTATGGCGCATGCGTAGTCGAGAAATAAGAAGAATTTGAGGCTATAAACATTTATTTAATTTACACAAAATTTCACATAACATTTAGCAAAGAGTTTGCTGCATATGAGTATGCATTAATTTAAACTTTATATTTAAATGTAAGACTTCATATTTAACACGTACATGTAAATATCCTTTTAGGACGACGTGAGCTTTGGCATACGGACGAGTCGCTGCTTCCAGGTACCAGTTGAGTGAGATCATGTACTCAAGGACTTGCCTACTCATACCGAGCCGAGACGGTCGGGGAGCTCTAAAATTCTCTAACGTGACGAGAGGGGGCCGGTCAGGGCCATTTCTTCTTTGAGGGAGGTGAGGTTTTGAGATCGCTTAGGAGATAGCTTGCGTGATGGGGTCCAATTATCCTTATGATCCGTAGGCCATTTCCTTGCTGTTTAAGGTAGGTTATAACTGGGGGCGGGTCCAGTGGGGAAAATTACCCACAGGTGGGAGGGTCCAATTCATATCGTTCCTCTCAAAAGTCCCGGTTTTTAAAGGGTTAGAAGAAAAAAATCACTCGGGATTAAAGAGGTTATACGTTCTACTAAAACAAGCAAGAACTAATATATTATTATAAATTCCCACAGAATTTACCATTCAAGATGACAGTGTTTGGAGAGTTGCGAATAGTTGTGACTTTTGAAAATAAATATACAATCGGTAATTTTCTAAATCAGGAGCATCTTTCAGATCATAGCACTTTCTGATGTTTGAATACCTGACAGAAATAAAAGTGTTCAGTCAAAAATTCTTGCATTATTTGTGAAGGCATTTGTGGATAAAATAGCTGTTTTCATATTTTATCTTAATTTTTTTCTTTGAATCACACCACTATTATAAATTGCTCCTCTTGGATGACAGTTGAAAGATTTTTTTAAATGCGTTTGTTAATGTCTTTGCAAAACTTTTTATGATGCTACCACTGGGCATTTTAAGTCTCTTATTCTAAAGTACTTAGAAGATTTTTGCCTCACGTTTGAAACTCAGACCCAATAAAACCTCTAAAATGGAAATGTAATTGTCCGTCTATAAGAAGTAGACCATGGAAGTCTAAATTTTATCATCTATAAAAATAAAGTCAGTAAGGAAAAAAATCAAAAATTTTTAAAATCATTTATACAAAGTTCCTTTAGCAAAAGAAACATCGTCAGTTGCCGGTAGAATAAATGAACATAATTATCGAAAACCAACAAATGCTACGTAAAACGATACAAGATGTTTATCATCAGATAAAAGAAATCATTTGTATTGAAGAAATATTCTGCTCTTACCATCTGTTTCTCTCAAAACGTGAACATGTACGATATGAAAATGCTTTTGTTCAGAACCTTAAGAATAATGGAAATCTTTGAAGAAGTAACAATTGTTTCCATATGGATTTCCATATGGATATATTCTAAATTCAATAAAACGCATTATTTTGTAACCTGATTTCATAACATTTCAACTACAAACGAAGGGGAAATAACTGTTTATAATTAGTGGTATTTTTGAACGAAGATTTCTTTTAACAAAATAGTATTCAGGAAAAGATTTAATAATTCAATTTTAAATAGATATATCTCTACTAAAAATATGCTATTTGCTGCATTCAATTGGTTTTGGTTTCTAAAGAAAGGAATCGAAAGTAATTTTAATAAATTAGATATAAGAAATGGAGACCTTAACAAAAATATTTAACCATTTTAATTTGGAAATACAAGTTCTAATTATAAATTTCATTTTATTTTCCATTTCTGTGCTTTTTGATTGCAAAAATATATTTTTAATTCATCGAAGATATTCTGTAATTTTAACTGGAGTATTTCTTGTACTAGATTTCCCTATTTTTGTTTATTTTTACGCTATAAATTATTTGATTTACATAAACACAAAAGAAGTAGTATTCGGTCTGATTTGGGAATAAAAACAGGTATTTGTGTCATATTAAATTTATAATAATACAGAAAATTGGAAATATTAATCATTTACTTTAAAATTAATTGAAATATTGATAAAATGGTTCACGAGAAGAATTATTTATTGTATTTTAAAAAAATAAAGACAATTTATTTTTGTACAATAATAATTATTCCCTTTCTATTAATAAATTCAAATACATCTTGCTTGATCGATAGTAGCCTTAAAAGAGCCCAATGGAATGAAGAAATAAATGAAAATTCAGCATAAAGTAGTTGTTGAAAAGCTTTGTGCTAATCATGGAATATACATGATCGAATGAAAACTTTGGAAATTTGTATGAAAATATTTCTAATATTTCCTTCCCTATTTTCAGTATAGCTGACAAATTTCTTTTTATTAGTCCTTATAACTTGTCAAGATGTTATGCACAGAGTAAATGTAAGTAAGATCACATTTCGAAATAACTTTTTCCGGTTTGAACTCCATCTTTGCATACAGGTCCTGAGGCATTCCTTACTACCATTTGAATATAATTTACCTCAATTGCAGGGTCCAAGACCAGTTTACAAACATCTTTTCGTATTCTATAAGTTGGTTTATAAATACCACACAAAATTTTTTTAAATCCGTTTTTTTCTAGGCATTTGTATAATTCAAGATTAGAATAGTAAAATTATCAGTTTAACTCTATAATCCTTGGAGATTTTTTTTAACTTTTAGCTCCTTTATAACCGGGCCTTTTTTGGACGTACTGACGTATGTGGACTCTCCCAACCTGGATGGTCATTTGCCACTACACCCTGCAATAACCTTCCCCACTTGAGGAGCAAGAATGAGCCTGCGGTTGGCAAGATATTGGACCCCCTACCGCGCTTAACTCAGCGATATGCAGAAGCCTCACCCTCCCTGAAAAGCCAGACCTGCCCAACCGACCTTCGCCACTGTTGTTTGGAACAACGAAAGCGGTGTGTGAGGGTTAATAACTTATATTTTAAAGAAAGAATGGTGGTTTCCTACTAACTTGGCGATTGGTATCATTGTTCTGATTGACACATTCACTGCCACTATTTAAGCGAGAATTCGAACCACCTATTTATTTGTAAGATGCCCCTACTCGGCCATCTCTTAACTACAGAAAGAGAGCCATCTAATCAGATAACAGGTTATTAAGCAAGTGTTTGTTAATAAATTCTTAACTTTTAAGGTAAAAAATAATATGATGTGCGTGATTAAAGCTTTGGTCATTATACCATAATACCACCTGTTATAAACATCTTTTTTGGAGCGTTTGAAGAGAGATTCTATGAGATTTAAAACTGATTTTTCCGTTATTTCACTCGTTAATGTTTTCTGTAAAATTGTCTTAGAAGAATTCATTTATTATCACTATATATCTAAAAAAGAGTTATTAAATTTACTTGCATAAATAATTTGCAAAATCGATGTTGTAAGAGTTAATTATCTACTGAAGACTAAAAATTAATGTTACAGAAGGATTTCCAGAAAACACGTAGAAGTGTAATAGAAGTATTGACTTTTTTGACTGGAACTCTCGATTTGTTGGCATAATGTTTCCAGAAAATTTTTTAGTTCTTTATCATGCAAGCGGAATATAAAATGGAAAAAAATTCATTGATTCTAGGATTAATGAAAGAGAATAAGTTATATATTTGTGGAAATATAAAAGGAAAAGAAATAAATTTTATAGAATTGTTCAATAAATTGATTTTTTTTCAATCTGCGGAGTAAGTATGATTGCTAAAAGTAAAGAACTTCAAATAATATAATGTTCATTTTTTTTATTCCAACTGAATTTTCATTCCTCACCCAAAGAGAGTTTACTCTCAATACGTCTCTAACAAATGCATGACTTTATCATAATTTTTTTGCTAAATAAAAGTCAACGATAATTATTTGTAAACTTGCATGCAGTTTCACCCTTTCTTCAAGCTTACATCTATTCACTGAAAGAAATGCTATGAAATGTTGAGTAGAATTAGATTCTGTAGTTGGATTTATTTACAAAAAGTATATGATATTACTGAAGAATATTTGAACAAAAGGCTTACACTCATTGGTTATTTTTCATTTTTGAGCTGAGCAATTTATTTGAATTGATATCATACTGTATTAAAAATAGTTCTGTGGATGTATGGCGGAACAGTCCAACACACAGGATAATAGAGAATGAAGGTTTATTCCCAAATATTCAGGAACACACGTAGCATAGGTAACAGGAACAATAGATTTTGCCATGATTAGCAACGCAAAAGAAAAAAAATCACAAGTAATAACAGTAACAGCACTTTCAGATTTAGCAACACAAACTCTCAGCTATTCACCAGTATTGACAGTAACACCACTTTCAACAGCCCTCAGCTCACCGTCTATCCCGCTCGCACTGTCCACGAAACTCTCAAGTCGTTCTTCCCCGGCAGGCCGTGACATCACATGGAATCATCGGAAAAAATCTGGATCTCAGCCCCTAATACAGATATCAAGAAAATTCAGGCATCTTAGAGATAGAAGTTTGTCGCCAAGGTCAGGTGTCCAGGCCTGGCTGCTGCCAGTCATTCCATACTTACCCCTGTAAAAATCTCTTCCCAACCATAAGACTAACATTGCTGAGAACCGACTTTCCTTCTTCGTAACAATATTTTTGAAACCAATTTCATCTAAATGTAATCAAAAATCGGATTCAAGGAATCACTTCATTTATTTGAAAATATTTTGAAACTAGTTGCATAAAATAAGAATTATTTTATGAGAGTTGGAGGTTAAGAAAGTGATAGACTTAAAAAAACAGCTAAAAAAATTTGAATAAGAATAAAAATTACAATCAATAATTTAAATGGAGCAGTTCACACATTTTTCTATTTACAGTTGCCTGTGTTACTTAAGGAATTTTCACGATGTAATAGAGATATTAAAAAATAATAAATTATAAAGCTGACATGGCTTTACCAGTGTTAGATATTTATGAGCTGAATTTGCAACAGGATAAAAGCATTCGCTTGTTCTATTTCTCAATTATTCCTTCGAAAGAACTCATCAATACAAAACATACTGCATTCAAAGAGATATCATTATAAAATTATTTTTAGAAAATTATTTTCTTAACGAAATGGATAGTGAATGAAATCGATAGTAATTTTTCTTGTGTGCATAAAAATTTAGTTAGATTCATTTCTAATTAAAAATTAGAAAAAAGAAAAGAATTATGCAAAATTAATCGCATCAACAATCTTTATCTCGATAAATCTTATAAATTTAGATTTACGAGAAATGTTTTATACATCTACATTCCAAGGGTACTGAAATTTTTTTTGCCATTTGGTTCATTTCGTGCTGCAAAATATGCACTGAGCGATTATAAAAAGCATGATCTGAATTTTCAATAGGGAAAAAAAGGAAATTAATTAATTAATTATTAATTAATTATTCATTATACAGAAGATTATTTAAGCATTTTATTCTGTAAAATTCAGTCAACTGGTTCACACCTGAATGACGTTCTCGATTTTTTTGCCTAATGACATTGAAACATCAGACAAAATCCGGATATTTAAGTTTTCGTCCCATCTGTTGGAAGATCTGGTCTAGATGAATAAACATAACGTAACACCACAGCATACCCCCGAAATCTGAGCCAGAACGGCTCCCTGTTGGTTGGTTGGGTATGCGTGAAACTTGATTGAAAAAGCCAGAGCAAAAAAAAAAAAAACAAAACAACTTCTATAAAAAGATGTAAAATACAGGACATTTAAAACAAAAGAATATAATATTTTTTTAAGTTCAGTCTTTCAGGTCGTTGTGTTGTTGAATTTGAGAGGGTCTTGCCCTGTGTATGGAAGAAGAGAGAATATGAGTGCATAGGGTTAGTTGGGTCCGTGGATAGTTGTCGCCATCTTTTGGAAATAAGAGTGTTTCGTTTTCCGCGATGAAGTAGATGAGTTTTCTGATCTTCGACTTAGAATTGTTGTTGCTCATGACTCTTTTCCACCAAAGTGGTTCTAGGTCAGCTGACGGTTTTGTTAGGGGGTATGATGTTGTAAACAGGCAACTTGTAGCATAGTTTAAGGGGTTTCCCATGTTTCCGCAGCCACAGGAATCGTTGCTTTTGATGTTGAATCTTTTAAGATATGTTGCAAATGGGCCGTGGCCCGTGACGCATATTATTTCTGGCCTTTGCCATGGAGTAGGAATTGTCTTGACTTTAGGCAAAACGTTGTGAACACACCTGCCTGTATCTCCATTGTCCCATTCTTTTTGCCAGCGGATGATTGACTCTTTTTGTAGCAGACCCTTGATAAGGTTTCTTGGCGCTGGGATGTATGTGGGGATTCCCTCCTGTGTTGCCTTCTTGGCTAGTACGTCCGCCGCTTCATTACCGCTGTATCAGACGTGAGCCCTAATCCATCCAAGTTTAATGTTTGTTGATTTTAGTAATATTTCCTGTGTTTGTTGAGCAATAGGCTCTTGGTGTCAATAGAAGCAATTGAATGGAGAGGCTCGTCTCGCTGTCTGACCATACCTTAATCTGTTGGTTGGTCTTTCTTGCCCAAAGACAAGCCTCCTGTATAGCAAGACGCTCTGCTTGGAAGACTGTGTTGAAGGGACTAAGTTGCGACATCCATTCCTATTTTGTTATCTCTTCTTCCATGACACAGAAGGCACTCCTTGTATTGTCTTCTATCTTTCAACCGCCTGTGTAAATATTGAGACCGGGTACTGGAAGGAATTGCTATTTTAGAGATAAATAAACAGTGGCGAATTTTGGATTTGTATTTGGGAGGGTGGCAGAAGTCATAAAAATTTTGTATCGTCGTGACCTCACGGCTTATGTAAGTCAAAACACTTTCACTTTACTCATCTTACAATAAGGATCACAAAGGACACTACAATACTTTCCAGAATTTAATAAACACACAATAAAATAACTAGTCAAAAAATGTTTTCGACGACATTAACGCTACATGTACGGGTGGACTGACTACAAAAGTGGGAAAATTTTCGAACCTATCAAGTCAGAAAGCAGTATTGCCACGTTTTATTATTCTTTTAAAAAAAAGAGATTAAGTGCAAAAAAGTGTAGCGATTTGAAACAAATCAAGAATTTTGATTTAGCTCTGGGGAAGTGGATCTGCAGCCCCATTGCCTTCCCGGTTCGCCACTGAGAAGAAATACATCTCTGGACACTGGATATTACAAAACAAACATTGGAAAAGCAACAAGCAATGAAGAAAATGAAGATATAATCTTGAATAGTTATCTTTAATCAACATATGCCTGTATTTCAACTCTACACATACTCCATCATTGTTTCACTCTTCTAGTTTAGATTCTTTAATCGATACGCAATATACGAAGCGCCATCTTTTGGCAAGATATGTTAATTCGATTCACAAAAGCAACTTTTCCACTCTAAAACTGTTCACAGCACTTTCTAGGGCCGTGGCCGATAGTTAGAGATTTTGTTTTAAGAAATTTATTTTGAATTCTTAGGTGGAAAAGAAAAAATCTAATTACTTATTTCCCTTTCCACAAACTTTTATGACGAAGAATACAAATCTGCCTTACATATAACATTTCATTATTTCTTAATATGTACTAATAGAGAGAAAAGATTTTATTACGAATTCCCCAAAACTAAGCTTTCAAAACCTTTTCCAAAGAGATTTACAAAAAAATTACTTTTATCTATGAATTGTATTTTCTTCTATATAAAAGAAAGGAACATTCTAATTTTGATTGCACATGATGTAGATCATGAATAACAGAGCACGGATTGTATTATAATTTTCCATATTGTATTTGTTTTTAAAATGTAGTACTTTTTCATGAGACAAAGATTTTATTATTTTTGAATTCGCAGATTTCGCTTTTATCCCATTGTATTTTTAACGCATTTGCTTCAGTGGGCAAGAGTTAAAAAAAGAATTTATTAAAAATTGACTTCTTCATATATATCACAAAATTTGCTTTTAAAGACAAATATTTTTCCCTATTTCCCAATAATGTAACCTCTTTTCACAAAATATTTTATTTTAATTTAGCGATATTCAAAGATAAAATATTTTCTTGGAGTTCCTAGTAAATTTGATTACAATGAAAAGGATTTTAACTGATTCTAAGCATTTCAAACCATCCTTCGTTTCACTTACAATTTCACAATAATGCACCAATGAATCTATATTCTTTATCTTTCTTTATAAAATTCGAAGTAGACAGCAGAATTTTTAACATAAACATCGGTCTTGAAATTTAATTTGCCTTTGCTGTTATTACTTTTGTAAAAATGGATATTTTGAGCGAATTCCACACGGCATTTGAAACTATTCGACAATCTTCACTTGGCTGAATTCCAACTTATCTGAAAATGTTTTGTAATTGGATTTCCATTTGACGGTATTTTTTTCTTAAAACATTTAATGTATACTTTCCAACACATCGACTGATAAAAGACTTTAATGATTTTTAAGACACTTGCAGACATGGGGTGTTAGCTTTGTCTACACGAAAAGTTATTGTATTTTTCAGTCATTCTAATTTGCCCAATTTTAATTATCGAAATTTTGATCCAAACTGCGATTTTGCTTTACGGATTTAAAAGAAAATATCAGAACGGCTTGAAATTTCTCTAATTCAAAATAATAAAATACTGATAACAGATGGTGTAAAGTGAATATTTCAATTAATTTGTACAAATCAAGACACCATTCTACATTATTTTTGTTGATTAAAACTCTTCAAATAAGCGTTTCTTTTAATAAAATAACTTTAAGGTCTTAAAAATGGAATTTTACTGTAGATAAACCATACTTTTTGGTATAGAATTGAAACTTTGAAATGAATATTTTACAAATGAGATTTTAAGGATATTCGCAAAACCTGCTATCTATTAGAGATGGGATAGAAAAACGGACGAAACCGGTTCCGCTTATTCCACGGTTAAAATGAACGCCTGTGTGAAGACGCATTATCAGTGATTTCCCTAAACTTCATGTAGGCGACACCGTTAGGCTAAGTTATAGAGCATAAAGATAATAAAATAAGTTAAATTAGCAATCAAAGAAAATTTAGAAATAAATTTAAACATACAATACAGTATTTAAACAATGTTAGTTAGCACGCAATATGCCGCTGCATACAACAAACAAAGGAAGTCAACGATTATTCAAAGAAAGTAAAAACCAAGAAATGGACTCTGAGAGAATCGAATTAAACAAACAAGGAATCCATTCTAGTCCACTTTTTCAAGGGCTATAGACTAAATTCGAAATGGATTTCAATTAATTGGGAAATTTTTCTGTAGGAAGCTTGACCTAAGTCTAACAAAAGCCTCTCATAGCCCGAAATTTCTCAAACCATAACAAACAAGATACGTAAACAACAAAAAAATTATTTAAAAAGAAAAAAACAAGCATAGTACCTCTAACAAGGTTGATTTAAAATTCAGTAGCCATCTGGTAGAAAATTCCTTCATAAAAATATCAGTAAAGAAGGAAAATTGAACCTTACCCTATTCTTGCAGATTATTAAAATGACTATATTTTGCCTGTGTAAAGCCTTACAGCCTCTTGGGTGGGCTTTGCCGGGGCGGGTTGTAAAAATTTCAGAAATAGAAAAAAGAATAATCCTGCCTTAATTATGAACATTCGTAATGTAACAAACTAATGATTGTATGTTATTAGAAAAGAAAAAGAAAAAAATAGTAAGTGCAGGTAACTGTGTAATTTAGATTAAAAAAGCATTCAGTTTCAATCAGTACCTTAATAAATAAAGGTTATGTTAGTTATATTAAAGTCCCGTTTTGAAGCAACACGAGGGCTATTTTTTGACGGACCTTGAAAATTTGAAACGCTGTTAGTTGACGAATGACACAGTTAGGAAAAAATCCATATTTTAACTCTTTTAGACCCAAGTATAGAATTATTCATTCTAAAATTCTGAAATTTGGGAAATGTACTCATTTTGGGCCAAAGATAAAAGTTCAGAAAAAAAACGAAGAAAGAAAAAAAAATCGGAACATAATATTTTTAAAAATAATATTAAAAAACATCTTAAATAAATTATTTTAGCATATTTAAAAATAATACGAATGAAATTGTACCTCTAATTTCATTTAAATTCTATTAAAATTAATTTTTATTTCGTTTTTACAAGCACGCAAAGAAATAATAATAGTGCTTTCAAGAAGCATTTAATTAATTTTATGGAATTATAGTTAAACGCTTTCACTAGGTACGCTGCAACATAATGCATTAGGAAATTAATTAATTTTCCTTCAAAAGACACCTTAAATATGAATAATTATGTTTCCCTTTTATTATCCGTTGCTGTGGAGCAGAACAGGACAAAACTTTTGGACTTCCGCGTCGTAGAACTTTTATGACTGTCATAAAAGTGAAAAGCTGACTCAGAAATGTACTTCGACAGGACTTCTTCTGAGTTTGAATATCAGATCTATAGAAGGCATCAGAAGCAAAAGTATTTTTGCTAGAATGCTTAAAATGTTTTCAAATTAACTATTGTAAGGGAAATAAACCTGAAGTTCATCTTCTAAAGACTGATGAATAAGTATTTGAGTATTCTTGAATAAATGCTGACTTTCGTTTCATGTTTGCGGAATAACCCTTTGGAAATTGAACATGATTTTTGACAGCTCAGGAAGTTTCATGCATATGATTTTTATGAAGATAATAAAATTCTCCAAATTCAAATAGATAGTATAGGTGAATGAGAACCAATTATTTAATGCGGAAATCGTAAAGTGTTAATAATATTTTCGTTATCGCCATGCATTGCTTTGTGTTGACTTTATTAAACTATTAAATTATTTTTGAAACACATTTTGAAAAGTTCTTAAATATTGAAATGCGCAATTTGGAAATGTTATGCAATTAAATATTTGCTTCTTAATATAGCTCTGCTGGACGTTGGATAATTCCTTTTTTTTGCTTTCGGGTAACATTCTGGCGCTGAACACAGCATTTTAACAATCACATTGTAAATAATAGAAGATACAGATAATATCATTCAGTAAAGATGATTAGTTATTTCCCAAAAATTTTATGATTAGTATGTCTAAAAAAGACATTTCCTTTATACTTTACCAATAAAGTATCTAATTTAAACACAGCTTATAATCCAAAACATAAATCTCCGAAATTTGAGAAAACTGCCTTATTGAGGGCTGACTTATCCATTCTGTTAATATTGGGTTGTAGTCCAGGGACGCTATAGATCCCAGGAGAGGGTAGGGAGCTAAAAGTTTATTTAATTACAATTAATTATGTTAAATGTAAAAGTATGATTATTGCTTGTGACTGGACAGCCACTGACTTTGTTATGTTAACCCTCTGACTGACCAATTTTTTTTGAATTACTATTTAAATGCAGCGTTTGAAAACGCGTTGAATACCGTTGACACAAATGAAATGTTATTTATTTGCAAGGCTTTGTTAATATAATATTGTAGGCGATCGTCAGACAGGCTTAGATTGGTTCCATAAATGAATACACCGTTCTTCAATCTAAAAGGCTATATTGTCAGGATTAAGTTTACGATTTGAAGAAGCATTATTTACAATTAAAGGTATGTACAAATGAAACAGTTCGTCATGAAATAGGCTTTTGGATGGCCCATCGTCTTTAGACTTTGTTAGAAAGAAACCCTCGTCGTCTCTATTGTTCTCCGCAGATTGATGCGCTGACGTCACTGGAGATGGCAGCGCCACCTACAGGTACTCGGCTGGTGTCCCACAATATTATTCAACATTTTAAAAGTACTATGTAAACCTATTACCTCGCAAAGATCGAAGGATGTTGCACAATATAGACATGTTTCCAACCCGAGGAAATAGCGGGATAAGTTGTCAGAGCATAAAACCTTTGCACTCGGATGTCTCATTTTAGGCACCATTCTAGACTATGCATCATTGACTTTTCTTTACTTCGATGGTTAAAAAATGCTTCCTTAGTTGTAACAAGTAGCATATCAAGTTTTCGAAAAGTAATCAAGTAATTTGGGTATTGGAGCCATGGTATTCAGTGAAAAATTATGCATCTAATTACTTTTTTGAGTTTCAAGTGTTAATAAACATGTATAAAAATTCAGAAAATATTGATGAAGAGACAATCAGTGAGAAAACTGTAAGCTATGCGTGTAATAGAATTCGCTTACATTATCAGTGATAAAGTAGGAAACTAAACGTTGATGCTTCATATGATAGAAGGGCATATGATTCTTTTATATATTTTTGCTCTATATAATTTTATTAAATAGGTATTTTGGTGGTGCCATATGCGCTGAAAATTTTTAGTGGGGCGCCAAAATACTCTAGCCTAGGGCGCTCAAATTTGCTAAGAATCCACAGCAGGAAATTACCCACACCAACATTTAAAAACACGCATCCAATATTGAAAGAAAGATCACAAGCCAAAATTAAATTTGTTATTAAATCCTGCCTTCTTTGAATGTGCAACAGGATATTTCTGAATGGAAGAGTAAAACTTCCCTCCTACATGTATAAAAAGGTTTCAAGGTAGAAGATAAAATGTCCTGGATCTCTCTCCGAGATGAAATGGCCACTCTCTTCGATTTCGTTGAGAAGAGGGTACGGATGAGTGTCAATACCGGGCCATTAAGAGACATAAACATCTCTACGAAGGACCCGAGGGTGTAATGGAACGGGGCAGGGTTAATCTTCCGTGATCACAGAAAGAGTAGCGGGAAATAAATAGGAGGAAAAAAATAATAAAGTACAGTATCAATATTCTTTGGATGGTTTTATCCTGCCTACAGAAGCTAGGATCCTATCCTTATTCGTATGTTTTTTATTGGCGCTTACTGGGGATGTGCTGACCCCAAAGGGAAAGGAATGCTACGGTATTTTGATGCACACGTGGTGGTATTTTTGACCCTTTAACCATATAGAAATGTTCTATTTTTGGAATTTTATGCGTTTCCTGGAAGAAAAGTCTGCGACAGAATTGGATATAGCAAGGGAAATAGCCGAAATAAAATGATTTTTGGTGAATCGCTTCGTTGATCGTTGGCGGCATTGAACTTCTCCTTTTCGAATGTCAGAAAGTGTTTGCTTCATAATCTAGAAATTTTTCAGTTCTGTGCACTTCGAAATAATTCTTTTCCTATTTAAAATACCCGAAAGCGAAAAAGACGGTATTTTGTATCTTTGGAATGCGATTTCGGTAAACCTGCGGAATATGATGTGCATTTATTCTTTATGCCCTTAGAAGAAAATACTGAAGGAAGTATTCTACGGTGAATGTTATTCGAAATTGAAAGGTAATTAATTTAGAACAGTTTTAGAGAAATAGGAATAGTAAAATGGGTATTCAGAATAATTTCTAAAATATAAGGTGTATTTCGCAAGTTGAAAATGAATTATCAAAAATATTTCATTTTTGATTCATTTTAAAGGCGTATTCTTAAAAAATTACAATAAAGTAGGAAGCGGAAAATATTTCATTACATATTTACAAACATTTTCTATTTTATTATTGCAGTTAGACATATTATTCATTATTCTGTTACCGATATGAAATCAAGGCTCCGTCTTTGTTATTTATATCATGGTTGCTAAATGTAGGCAAAAATTTTTCGAAAGCAAATTAATTAATTGGAATTAAATTGCATATGAGAGGCATAAAACGTCATAAGCAGTAGATCCTTTAATATATTAAGGGTTAAATTATTCTTCAGGAAACACAAACAAAAGTAAAGAGGAAGTGGAGAGAAATTTTGAATGAAAGATATAAAAAAATAAAATGTTAATTTTTGGAAATTAAAATTTTATAGTAAAATATTAGTGGAACATTGTACAAAAAGAAAACATGATTTAACAATAAGTTATAATCTACCTTGCAATACTGTATCGATGGAAATTTATGAGAATATGAATTGATACGTATTCGGTCTATAATGATGGAGTCAATTCATGCTCATGTAATATCGTTAAACCGCATCGTTAATTGATTTTTAGAATTCATTGCCCACCTTGAAATCGGAAAAAAAGGCAAACAAAGCACAAAACATGCTGCTAAAGTTTAGATGTCATGCGCACTTTCGTTTCACATGTCACTATTAGGTCGCATGAATAACCTCTCAATTTCACCAGGAAACCCTATAGAAGGAAACAAATAAGGAATTCTGAATATCGAGAAACAACATTTTTAGCACAAAAAAATATATTTTTTGTTCTGAAATGGTGTATAGGGAGTTTTATACACGCGGAAACCATTCTAAGTATCTTCTATAAATAAACATTTATACGTACAGGTAAAAATGACAATAAAGGACTTACAGTAATACTGTCTGAATCTTTAACTATTAAGCTTTTGCAGGATCCAATTAAAAGTTATATTACTTGAAGTTCCTCCACAAAATTTTGGGAACTCGTAGAAAATGCAATGAAACCTCAAACTCAAATACTTACTTTTTTCCTTTCATTGCCAGCAGACACGCTACATAAAATACCTTCACTTTCGGATCTCTTGTCTGAGAATTTTTAGAAACGTCGCAAACATGAAAGTTAACGTCATCAATTCCCCCCCAGAAACCACGTCATAGGCGTTTTAACCATAATTGCCCTTAAAGGAAGCATGCCAAAAATAAATTGGAAGGAAACAACTTTCAGTGAAAGGTAAGCATTTTCCAAGCGAAATAAGTATGGTGTCCATTATGTTTGTAATTACAGAAAGAACGAGGGACCTACCATTTTTGTCTAAAATTCGAAAATTTCGCTATGATTTATTTTTATTTAAATTCTATCTATTGAAAGAATTTAGGTATAAAAGTACCGCGATTTAATTACACAGTTAGAATTAAAATAAATAACATTTAATTCTACAAGGAAAAATGACATTTTGTTTTCTGTTAGTAAATATTGTAGATATATTTGAAAGTGTCTTTCTCTCAACAATCCACGTTTTCCTACTATTTCCTCATTTAAAATTTATTTTTAATTTCCAGAATTTCCCATATTTCAATAAGAATAGTCACTTATCAACGTAATTGAAATTTTTAAACAAAAATTCGACGAAGCATTTAATATTCTGTAAAATTAAAAACCTTTTTTAAATAACAAAGGGCAATTGTTTTTTCATTAGTATGCTTAATAGGACCGCATTTTCATAAATTTTTCCTTAACGTTATGAAATAGATTTACTCTTCTACGTAAGTAAATTCATAAAATTTAAGAATTTTATCTTTATTTATTCTGAGCGACATTGGGAACTTAAACAGAAATTTTTATATCCCTGTATTGAGAATTGCCATAGGGTGTATCAGTACTCGGTACCCAAAACTTAAAAAAACAATTACTCCAACTTAGGGTTATACAAGGGGAAGCTGCAATTTATAAGTTTAATCTCACTCAACAAAATATAGAACATTAACTGTTGCGCCAAGAAAATTAGGTTTACAAAATATAACTATTTTTATTGTAACTATAAAGCTGCTCTCACCCAAATAGTTTAAGTAGAGAAATGTCTCAAGTTGTAAACATTACAGTTTATTAAAATGAGCAACAACTGTTTTCAATTACACTTGCACAATTGTTGATCCGATCGTATATTTGCAGAGAGAACATATCTAATTCTGCCAATACATGGCGTAGAAATTTATTTTTATCTAAATAAGAAAAGAAAGTTGCCCAGATGCTCCATGTACTCAGTAACCTTGCCATACCTAAATTGTTTTTAAATCCATAAACATTACTTTGAACAGAAATTTTGAATAATTTGCATTTAATTCCAAATCAGCATAGAGTTTCTATAGTAAAGTGTAGAATTTTAGCTTCAGTAATTCTAAATGACATTGGGAACTTAATACAGGGATATAAAAAATCTTGTTTAAGAATTGTCATAGGGTCCATCAGTAGTCGGGTCCCCAAGAATTAGAAGGAAAAAGGCAACTTTTATTTGGTAGGAATGAAGTTGTAATCAATTTTTTTTATCCGAGTACTCTAGTAGATTAAAAGTTCGATAAATGAAACAAACGAAAAAAAAAATGTTAATTCCGATAATTATTTATATGTCTGCCTTCATGTTATTTAAGCCCGTGAAAATAATTCAGATTTCAGAAAAATGTTTTAGTATTCGGATACTATAATAATTTCATGAATTTTTCAAATAATTTTTTATATTTTTTAAAGTACTCAACTTTTCCAACATAATATAAAAATCTATGTAATTGTAGGAGCACTAGCAGAGATTCAATCATGTTAGGAAGTAACTTCTTAAACGCTAAGGATCAATTCAATCCCAGAAAAAATAATGTCACCAATCTTTAAGAAAAAGGTCAAATATACGGCACAAAACAACTGACAATCCAAAAGAAAACATCTTCCAAAATCGCTCTTTTCCCTGCAGCACGCAACAGTTTCCGGAGGTGGGAAGAGGGATGTCTCTCGAAATAAATATAAAAAACACAGGGAGGCAGAAGAGAAAATGCTCTAGATTTCTCTCGGAGAGTAAATGATTAGTCTCTTCGGTTTCATCGAGCGGAGGATAAGGATGGGTGACCATACCAGGCCGTTAACAGAGGTCAACATCTTCACGAAGGACTCGATGATGTAATAGCGTGATCAAGGAAAGAGCTCCAGGAAAGACAAATGAGAAAAATAATAAAGGGCACATGCTATATTACGGAGGAAGGTCTTCATTCTTCTGTAATCACCTAGATCCATCTATCCTAGCATGACTGTTAAGGGTCATTTTTGGGAATATGCTCTTCCGACAAGAGTGAGAGGTAAAGGAATACTGTCCCACTGTCGTCTTGAGTATGAGGTCTTCCATCAATCCTTCCAGCTTCTAATGTATTTTATATCAAGCGTTATACGTTACCTTGGAAGTAAAGACCGAAATATCGTCCATAATGATTCTCGAAAATGAGGAAATGAAAAATATTCCGAGGAAACTCTCGGTTAATTGTTAGAAGCAGCGATAGTTGGCCAATGAGATGTCGTTAATATCCTACTGCTAGTGAAAAGTAAATAAATAATAAACCAGAAATATTATAATAAGATGGACAATAATTCTATAAACAATTATATCGAATTAAATTCTAAATAAGTTTTTAATTTTTAACAAAATAAAGGATATTTATCTCATTTTTAATAATTCTGAAAAATGTTATTTTGTCTCTACAGGAAACACTACAAGTTTTAAAAATGTCCTCTTGGATTGAAGATTCAAGTGAAAGTAGTTGTGTTTTAGAATTATATTATCTTCTAGCACTAAATATAATCGAAGCATTCTTTACGTAGTTATGGTGCAAAATGCAATTTAATAGATTTTTGAGTATGGATACCCCGTGATAAAATAGATCTCGCATCATTAGGTAATGTGTGAATTTCAAATTCGAGATATAGAATAAGCTGAACTGTATTTTTTCAGATTAACATATTTATGGAGTATAATTTTCATAAGTAATGATAAATAACAACATTGTGTTATGTAAAACTGATCTATATTGGTATGCCTGACTACCTTTAAAAACTTCAGAACTTTTTTCATCATTTTGAATTCACATCCAATTGGAAAATTAATCACAATTTAACAGAAAGAAAATGTTGAACACTAAAAATCATGGCACTGACTCAATTCAAGGTCTCAAAAAAATAATGTTGTCGGTGTTTGTAAATAATCATACCTTTCTAATTCCAAATACCAAAAATATAAATTGACAATGTATGTTAATTAAGAGAACATTCTATTTGTAGTCTTCATTTCCTGCGTTCATTAAAATTATCATTACACACTTGTGAATTTTTTAAATATAGTTTAATACTGCATTATTTTGTTAAAATATTTAGGCACATACTTGTTTCAAATGAATGAAAAATAGAATCAAACTTATGCAGTGAGAGATTCCTATTTATCCCATCCCAAAAAGTTTACTGTTAATTTCAAAGCAGGTCTTTCTGTCAATTCCAAAAATGAATTTCCAACCTATTAAGTGCGATTGGAACAAGAAGTATAGTCTAACAAACAATGAAAAGCTTCATCCGGAAATACTCCTTCCTTTCCAGTTGGCAACACTTTCACTTAACTGAAGAACAACTGTATATGTACCTTTCATAACTATCAAATAAACTTTAAGGCAGCGAAGACAAATGTTCTGGATCCTTCTCGGAGAGAAAATGGCCAGTCACTTCAGCTTCGTCAAATGCAGTAAGGATGGGAGCAAGTGTGGCAATGCTCAGTCATTCACAGACATCCACAGGAAGGAGTCGAGGGCGTAATGGCCCGGGAAATGGGTTAATCTTTCGTGATTACCGAAAAGGACCGAAATAAAGAAGGCGAAATATATATCTTATATAAAAAAACTGAACAGATGCAGTATATTGTCAGATGGTGTCAATTTCCCCGCAGAAGGGAGTTCCATTCTTTCCGTATAATTATTATATGGCATTTTACGGAATATGTCCATCCCAGAGAAAATAAATACCGAAACTTCCTGGTATGGTTCCAGAGTTTGATTTTTTATACTTTAGGGATATTTATTACATAAATGCTGTGATGCATTTGCCTGGTTTGCATGGAATAATCGAGTGTAATACAGCAGATGAAAATGAGAATTACCGTGAATCCCTTAGATTAACCCTTTGCTGTTGCTACCGACACAGTAGCTGCATTCGCAAGTCGTCGTCCAAGTAATTTTTTGTTTTAGATCTACACCGTCCAGCCTACCCAAACGGGTGGGATAGCCAGTGCGGGCTTAAAAAAAACAGACTTCTACGACGACTTGCGAATGTCACCACTGTGGCGGCATTGAACGCAAAGAGTTAAAGTTGTAAAATGCGAAAAAAAGAATTTCTTATTCTGGTAAATACGATTTCAAATGACAGTTAGGAAAAATTATATTTTCCTGCATACATTTCAAGATTTACAGGACCGGTTTTTGTTATTGTTTCAGACAAACAGAAAAAAAAACTCTAAATAAGTATGAACTTAATGTATCAGAATTTCAATTCAAAGTAGATGGTAGACAAAATCTTAACATGAAAATCAACTATTTTTCACGAAACTTTTTTCCTCGGCCATTTTAGTACAGTGAAAATAACGAAAATATTTCCTTGTGTGCAAGTTCTTCCCGATGCAATTGAAACTATACCGAGAGTTTAAATTAACTTAAAATTTTTAATTGAATTAATTTTTGAGTCTTTGTAGAAACGTACAAAAAGATATTTAATGCATAATGTTTTGGAAGTGAGAACCTTCAGATGTATAACAATAAAACAATCTAGCGAAAACTTTGTCAAATTCATGCTGAAGTGTATTTTTATGCTATAAAATGAGTCAGTTATGGAATTTGAGGCTAATAGGACATTTCAGCTTTTTGTATATGGCTCCAAAGACAGAATTATTTGGATTAACCCTCTGACTGCTTATGCCTGCGATTTCAGCGGGATGGAAGTAAGTAGTTTCTGCTGCATCCTGCATTATTTAAAAGAATCACTTACAGCGTTCAGGAAAATCAAAAACGTCCTTTTTCACAATAATATACAACGTTTTATTTGTAGAGAGAGTGAAAAAAAGTTTGCATTTTGGAGCTCTTGTTATTTGAATTTTAGTATCATGACACTAATTTCTTTATCGATATCTATTGCTCAATATTTTTTCGGTCGAGATTCCGATTTAAAGTAACTCTATGGGTAGCTTAAAAGTTTCACCATAATCACGTTAGAAGACCACTAACTAAGTGGTAGACTGCTTTCAAAATTTCAATTTAAGCCTTTATTTTTGACTTATAAATAAGCATATATGTTTAACTCAAATGATAGCATCGCCCAAATAAGCAGGATCTAAGTTTATTTAAGCTTATAGAAACACAAAAAATTAAATTTTTCGTTGCGATTGATGAGGGAAATGGTGTTTCGATGTAAAACGACCAGTAATCGGTCATTGCAAATGTTGCGGTTCATAATTAATAATTATGTATAATCAGAAATTTTAAATATTAATCCAGGAAATTTTTACAAAAAAATTATTGTATTTACTGGGAATCAAAGATATTCGTTATGGGCAACGAGTTTTGCATGCTTCCTTTAAATCAAACTGAATATATGTGAACCCATTTCACAGACGGTTCATCTTTAATGCAATTCCGATTGTAACTTTGATGGAATAATAAGCAAGTTTTGCACCTTTTTATCTTTCCTTAGTTGCAAGTAATGCATGCTTCATATTTGGTGCGGTAATCTTTCAGATCACATGCTCTTTCTGTTACTACAAAGTTTTACTCCTTAATTTTTATAGTTAAATACCTGAAATATCTATACGTATTTTTACACATTATATTATTTCCTCAATACTGCTAGAGAATCCCCTACATTTTTTAGAAGTTGTTATCATCCCGAAGATTGCATTTTTCAGAGACAAACTGGAAACAAGCAAAAAGTTCCAGTAAGAGTCGTGCTAATTTTAGACTATCATTCGCAATTTCTAAAGAAAAATTACTCACCATCTGAAATCCATTTTCTATTAAACAATTAAAACACTATACAATTTAAAATTTGTTATTAACAAATAATAAAAGAAAAGAGAAGTCAGAAGTTGCAATTTTACGCTGAGAGATCAGAATTGAGGTTTCTTGTGTTTGGTGATGGATGGTAGAAGACGAAACTTCCTTAATACACTCTCCTCGAAGGTTTTAGAAGCTAGCTAAAAAGGCTTAACTCTTTAATTTCTAAGCTACTTTTTCCATCTATCCCCTTTAAAAGCAGGGCTTTTTGGGACGATGCAACATGAATTGAACTCTTCCAATCTGGGTGGTCATTTACTTCACAACCCCACACCTCAAGTATAAGATCACGGAAATGCGCTGTGATGGGCAAGGATAATTCGACCTATTACCTCAACTATCTCCTAAGCGATTTCAGAACCTTACCTTCGCTCGGACGCTGCGAAACGCCTCAGACCGGCCTTCATCGCTGTTAAGGGGAAATTTCTAGGCCGCCCCGGACCTCCTCGTTCGATATGAAAGGGTTAAACGCCTACCCGCAGATTTCAAAGAGAAGCACAAAATACAGGGTGTTCGAAATATGCTGGACAAATTTCAAAAATTAATTTTAAAAACTAATAATGCTACAACTACGAATTTTTAAAAATGAGAGTGCATTAATTATTTTTTTCAGATTGGTAACGCGCAGTAATTGTGGTCTAGGAAGTCGTAATTGGAGATTTCCAGTAATTTGGTCGTAAATTACTGGAAATCTCCAATTTTTGAGAGCCATTATGTGCGAAATTATTAAAGCTAGAAGAAAAATAAAAGCATGCATTTGTAGGAAATTTTACGATAGTTTGTTAAATCAAAAATCGCATTGGCTTTTGCTGATCGGTAACCATTGCGAATGTAATTCTTTCGCTGAAGCAAAGTTAGAACGTCGTAATGGTTCGCCACCTATCTGTAAAAGAACTTTTTCCTATTTTCACTTTCATTTAAAAAAACTGCAGCTCTAATATTATAAGTTTTTTTTATTAATGGAGGGCTAATGCAAAGCACGCATGGGCAACGCCAGACATTTGGATGAAGATTAAGCCATTACATACTGCCATTTACAAAAAATGCCTTTTTATCTATAACGTTTTTACTTAACGAACAGATGTGTATCTGAAAAGTAGAAAAACGTTTATTCTACATTTTAAAAAACAATATTATACGAAATCGTATACGAAATTCAATAATTCAAAAGAACGAAATAAACAGAAATTTTATACCAAACTGTAGGTTTTTTCTCCACAAGGGAAAATATATCGAACTCAGAAAGCATATAGAAATTAATACAATGCTAGAAAGCTTCCATGTATTAGAGAAACGAAGTTAAATCCCAATAGCAGAGAACAACAGACAAACGAAACCCATTTATAGAGTAGGCTTGATACCCCGAAGTGTCACAAGAATTTACTCCCAATTTCGCTTTTAAAAGGATTTCGTAAACTCTGAAAGAAATCCAAGGATAGTATTGCTGCCATAATAGGATTTATTCCCAATGAGTATAAAAAATCGGCGAAATAAACTAACGTGCGGGATAAAAAGAGATAAGGTTTGGAAAGCATTTAGCATTTAGACGGACGTTTCGGAGTCCCATGTGAGTACGGAAGTTATCTGCACTTTGAATTTTTTTTAGTTAAAAAAACTACCGAATTTAAAAGAGCATATAAGAGCGAATTTATTTCTTCCAATAAAATAATATGGCTCATAGGTAGACTGTTTTTATAATATGAGGAATAGAGCAGCGTTGCAGCTGATAGCAAGTATAAATCTTTAGAGGAAAGAAATGTAGAATTTATCATTTACTGTTTTCATTTGTTCTTTTTATTTTGATCTCTTTAAAAATTGTTTATGCATTTGAATAAGAATAAGGGCAATTGATTTTGCAAAAAGTATTTTTATTCTAAATATTTTCTCTTTCCTAAACATCTACCTATATTCCAGGGAATTTATTCTTAATATAAAAACTCTCTTCATAAAAAAAATGTATACTGCTGTTCATTAGATTTTAAAAGGTTGTCTGAAATTTTAAAATTGCAAAGAAATTTACCGTCTGACTGCTTATCTTGTGATTCCTGCGGGTAGGAATTAAGTCCATTTCTGCTACATCCTGTAATTTTCTCAAGCTATTGTGTTTATTTAATGTTATAACAGCGTCAAATCGTATTATACTAATAAATCTTCACCTATAAATAATAATTCGCTTGGTTCAACGGTATGTAAACATGTTTGCGAAATAGCTATTAAAAAAATTCGGCACTCAGAGTATTAATTTCCCGCTAATAATTTTTCTACACGAGAAACTGATTCTTAAATACTATATTAACCCTTTGACAGGTTGTCTGACGTTGGCGACATTTACACGCCAGTGATTCGCTATGTTATTAGATGAGCTTACTCTCTTATTGCATGAGCTTACTCTCTTATTAGATGAGATTACTCTCTTATTAGTTGAGCTTACTCTCTTAATAGATGAGCAAAGATATAAATAAAAATTAAGAGAAGTTTTAACTGTGATAGAGGTCGAAATACAATAATTTTAACAAAAAATGAATGAAGAAAAAGAGGAGGAAGAAGAATCTGATGCATGATGCCATCAGAGGCCTTCATCTATGCAGATTCAAAATTAGAATAGGTTTTCTGTCGAGGGAAAACGACTTTAAGGTCTTAATTTGAATTTTCCTCTGAGGCCTGAACATATTCCGGAACAAATTGGAAAGAAAAATATTTATCCACAAAGAAGAAATTCAAAACAGTCTCTTAAACAGAATTTGAAAAAAGGGCTTAAAATATCTTACCTCTCTTGTTGCGGAATGAAAAAACGACGCTGAAATTGAACTTAAAAGTGAATGGAAAAATTTAGACCTTAAAGTCGTTTTTCCTTGACAGAAAACCCATGCTAACTTTGAATCTGCATGGATGGAAGCCTCTGATGACATCAGCCATCAGATTCTTCTTCTTCTTCCTCGCTCATTTTCATTCATTTTTTGTTAATATTATTGTATTTTTACCTCTATAACAGTTCAAACTTCCCTTAATTTGCACTTATATCTTTGTGTTTCGCAATTTTTTCCTAGATGATGCTGCACTTGCGCGCACCACATAAATTGCTTCTATTATTGTTGTTTTGTCTTTTTTAGATATTTTTACTATTTTTCCTATCCTTATTAGATGAGCTCTTTTTTACCATAGATAAGAGATAGTACAGAAATATTCACCTAACTAGATATGACGTGCGAATCACGTGCGTGGTTCAAGGAAGCGAATGTGTTGCAAAGCTATGAATACGAAGCATTTTCCCACACTCTTATATGATGAGCATCTGATCACTCGAATATTATAGAATTATATTTAAATTGAGACTCATTTTATTTAAATGGCTGGTTCATTATATTTAGAAAGGTGCTCCTGCATGACTCATTTTAGACTATTGAGTAAGATAAATGTCGCAATTTGAAGCACATTACCACGGTCCTAAATGATGAGCATCTGAGCGTCCGAAACTGCTTGAACCTACATTAACCCTTTCAAGTTCACTACATTTTTCGTTTTGGAAATTACTAAGTTTAGTTCAAAAATGAGTATTAGGTAGGTAGCTGATCAAAAATAGTTAAAGGAAAAAATTTTGAATTTTTTATTTTCAAGAAATTTGTGGTTTCACAGTGAAACCAATGGACGGTAACGGGTTATTTTCCCTCCGAATAAGTTGTTATCGAAATTTAAATTAGGTATTTAATTTATAAGTATATGTGAGTATTCAGGATATTCAGCCTTCATAAAATTCAATATTACTTTCGATGATTCAGCTTTAATAAGTATCAATTTTTGAAAGGACCTTCATCATTTTGTTTCTCATGGAGATCAAAAGTAGTTTAGTTCCTGCAATGCCAATATCTTTGTGAATATTATCGGTATTGAGCTGGAATTTTTATATAAGTTGGACTATATTTCTGGCTCTTAAGTTATGAAAGAAAAATTACACTACGTTCAACCCATGCGCAGTAAAAAAATGCTCAGTGTGTGGTTTCACTCCGAAACCAATGAACGCGAAAGGGTTACAGTAATATATTTAAATTAAGACTTAATTTACTGAAAAGACTGTTTCATTGTATATAGAACGGTGCTCCGAGCATGACTCTTTTTTAGCTTGTTGAGTTAGATAAGTGTCGCATTTTGAAGCGACACGAAAGCATTTTGGGGACTAACCTCATAATTTCTTAACTAGGATGAGATATACGGGCAAAACCTGAAACTGCTGTCCACTTTCAAAATTTCTATGCTACCTAAGTCAGAGTATTATTCGTAATTTTCCTTAATGGAATTGCAATTACCGACTGGGTGCCAAAGACAATTTTAATTATTTGTCCAACTGGGTTACTTTGGAAATGATTGAACAGAAGTCGGAGGATCACTGCTTTGAGTGTCCACCTTTGAGTGAAAACCAACGATATATGTGAGTCAACCGCTTGTTAACCCTCCAAAGAACATTCTTCTAGTCATGATATATTTCTCACATGTATGTCGTCCATATTTAAACACTGTTTATAGTTTTTTATTTATTTATTGCTCAATAAAGTTTCTACGCACACCCATCCAAACTGCAAATCGGAGATTATTTTCTCTGGATTCAGATGTGTGTCTTAGTGGAAAGTTAAAGTCATAATAAATTTAAATATTTTTAATAAAGACTTATTTAAGGAATGGAATTCATTTAGCTTATTGCATAAAATTAAAT
The DNA here is from genome assembly GCA_013235015.1 of Araneus ventricosus. Classification (NCBI taxonomy): domain Eukaryota; kingdom Metazoa; phylum Arthropoda; class Arachnida; order Araneae; family Araneidae; genus Araneus; species Araneus ventricosus. The sequence continues at coordinate 37,448 of BGPR01004470.1, read as the reverse complement.
TGATTTGTAGATTAATTTCATTAATAAATAATTTATTAACAAATCAAGACATTTCTTTATGGTTTGAGATAAGAAATTGAAATATCTAGGTTATTTTTTGTTTCACAGAAAAATTTGGCCAGAACTTACGCCAATCTTTTTGTAGCGTTAGACATCGTTGCAATATTATCTCAAAAAAATAATTTTTATTATTTTATAATTTGATTGCTAAAACCACATTATATATTATAATGTGTGCTAATTAATATTCTTGGGGTGTTTAAAGTTAAAAGATAGCAGTTCTAAACAGAGGAGGTGAAATGATTACCATGGACATGTAGAATTGATGGATTTGATAGTAAGTATATTTTCCAAAATCTTAGAAATTACTAAATGGATAATTAAGGCTCACATTTCCTAAAGCTATTCTGAAATGAAAGTATGGAGAGTGAAGTGCGTTTTCAGGAGTTTTCATTGTTTTCAGTTTGGGGTTCAAAGTTACCAGTTCTATCTCAAAATGTAACCAACTCTATTGAAATTTCACGTTATCATGCAAATTACCATTTGACGCAACCAACTCACAAAAGAGAACAATTTCGCAGAAATTTTGATATATCTTTATTTTCTCTAATAAACAATGAAAACACACTGAAAGGGAAAAAAATGCTTTTATGTTTGAACCAATTTGGGGAATGAGTTTGACCAGAAAATATTTCTGCATGTCTAGTTCTGCTCGCTTTCAGTTCAAAGAAATCTTTAAAATGGTCATCTTTAATTTGGAACCTTAACTCGCATTTAATGGAATCCAAGTATGAAAAAAAGATTGCCTATATACATCGAGTCCCAAAATAATTTATACTTTATCCCCTTAGTTCTTTTCAATGGACATTTGGTTAGAATATGATTTCTCATATTGGTATGAACAACAGAAAGTATGGATGACACCAACTGTACAAGAGTGTTTTTCCACCAAAGAAGAAGAACAAAATAAGAAATAGAAGAAGAAAATGTTCTTCCACGGTTGTTAAGCCCAATGTTTCGGCGCGATGTAACTTGCATTTGCAAAACATTGTATTGAGATAGCACCTGCTAAAATACAAAGCCTATATACATATCTTAGTGTCATAAAACAAATGAAACCTCCAATATGGAAATGGTATCCTATAAAATTTTAAGAGAAAAATTATGATAATTTTATGTTCACTTGTTTAAATTCTGTTCCATATAGAGTGAAACTTTGATATCTCGAAACCCTTGACATCTCGGAAAACAAATTGTCCCTTGCATTTCCATCGAAATTATCATTATATTTTCCATAGTTATCTCGAAATTTGTTTCTCAAAACCTTAGATATGTCGAAATGTTTCTCCCAGAAATAAGTTTCAGTTGACGTTTTCCTCGTGGCAGTTATTGGCAATAGAACCAGTTTGAGAGTTATCTCATTTCATTCTTTTCCCCTTTTTTCGTGGAAAAGCAATGAATAGGATATTGAGGTGTTAGATGAGGAACGGGAAGTGGGGTGGCGGGGGTGTTAGAGGCTGTTATCATGTCATCGGTGAGATAATTTTCTGTTCCCTTCTTTATTGTGGAACATGTGCACTTTAACGACAGGGATGTATTCTTTCATTTCGTAGCTGACCACTGTAGAATAAAAAAGTGTCCGTAAACATTTGTAGATTTAATTTTTCCGACATCTTGAGACTGACTGGTGAAATGCTTAAATTGACTGTGTTATCGGTCGAAATAAAATAAAAGTGTTGAAGTTTTTGGATGAAAACAAAGTAAAAAAGAAAGTCGAAATTGCTGCTTACTTTAAAGTTCCTTCCTACACTTTTTCAACAATAATAAAAAACCGTGTAGCAATCGAAAACCTCTATGATGCCGGAAACAGGTAGAAAATTAAAATTCGGAATTCGACCTATTCTGAAGTTGAGGAATGTGTACGAAAATGGTTTGTCCAATGCCATGATCAAATTCTTCCTGTGAGTGGATTGATGTTGCAGCAAAAAGCAGAGGATTTTGCAGAAGAACTGGACTCGAACAGTGAATTTAAAGCAAGCAATGGCTGGCAGGAAAATTTTAAGTAAAGTCACAGCGTTATTTTTCGGAAACTTTACGGTGAAAGTGCATCGGTAGATGCATCTTCCTGTGAAGAGTGGCTTTCAGAACTTCTTCTCTATTAAAGGATTACGAAACTGATGATGTATTTAAAGCAGATGAAACTGGATTGTTCTTCCAGTGTTTGTCCAGAAAAAAGGTTGCTTTTAAAGTTGAAGAATGCCCCAGTGGCAAGCAGAGTAAGCTTCGTGTGACTGTGCTCTTGGCAGCTAATCAAAGTGGTAAGGAAAAGCTTCCTACTCTTATGATAGGACCATCCAAAAAGACGAGGTGCTTTGCTAAAATTAATTCATTTGCAATGATGTACAAGTCAAATCAAAAGTCTTGGATGAGAAGCGAAATTTTTGGTGATTGGCTGAAGGGAATTGATAAAGAAATGGCTAAAAAGAAAAGACGCATTCTCTTCTTCATGGGCAATTGTAATGCTCACTCTAATTTTCCGGCACAAACAAATATCACAGTGAAATTTTTACAGCCAAATACGACTTCGAAATCGTAGCCACTCGATCAGGGGATAATCCGGAGCTTAAAAGTTGGTTATCGAGCGCAAATTGTGAGAAGACTCTTGGATAGTTTCGGTGAAGGTAAACCTTCTGCATCTATCATCATCTTGCAGTCAATGCGAATGGCTGACTATGAATGGAGAAATGCCGCAGAAACAACAATAAAAAATTGTTTCATCAAAGCAGGATTTTCCGAGAATAAAGCTTCCAGTGAAACGGAGGAAGTTGATTCATTAAGCACTCAATAGGAGAAGGATAAATTAATCCAGAACAGTGGGCATCGATACAAAAGGATTGGAATAGGAACACTAACATTTCATTTGAAGATTTGTTGGATGTAGACAATGAACTCCAAACATGCAGCACTATGACAGATAAAGGGATTGTTGCGAACATAAATGCAGAAAATTCTGATGAAAAAAACGAAGAATTGGATCAACAAGAGCACAAAAAGTTACGGTGTAATAATCCGAGAAGGCAGAGGAATTGCTCCGGAGATTTCTTGAATTAATCGAAAATAAAATAGGAACTGAATCATTTGGTTCTATTGCTACTTTAGAAAAACTGTGCAGTTGCGATAATATTCTTTGAGAAGGCAAACTTCATTTAAGGACCTTTTTACCCGAAACTACTAAATGTATTTTCTGCAAAGAATTAGATGTTATATTAAGTCAAAACAGGTACACATGTATAACTCAATTTTGAATTTATTAGAGCACTGAGAAGAGTAATTTGTTAATTATTTGCAGATTATGTAGATTTTTCTGCCGAATTATATTCTTAGCAGCAAAAAGTAGTTTGTGAGATTTTTTTAAAAAGTAGTCTAAACCTAGATAATTCGAAAACTCTTTTTTTCTCTTCCCCAGAGATTCGAGATATTGAGGTTCTACTGTATATGTATCCAAGTAGCTACATGCAACTTAGGAGCTGAAGTTTCAGGTGCTGCAATACTCTAATAAATTAAAATGTTACATCTTGAAGAATGTAGTTAAGCCTTGATGTTTCATCTTTGGTAAATTCAAAAAAGCATAATTTTGATAATACTATAATCCGTATAATTGGTATATTCATAATTTTATGTTTCGTGAATTAAAAAAAACTCTAACATTAAGAAATCATTTCTTATCATTATAAAAATTTTGAAATGGGTTTTATAAACTCAAAATCAGAAACGTTTTTATGTACATTTTATGAAAATAAAATATGTATTCTTTCATATTTAATATATTCATAAACACTGGTTTAATAATAGTTGCTATAATAGTTTTAAAAATGTATTATCACAATATATGATTATGTAAAACATATTTTATAAAATAGGAGTTTATCTGGATTAGTATAGAGTTAAACAAGTAAAGATTTTCTCTTTTTCTTAGTTTATTTTATTTCGAGTATTTAAAGATGTCTTAAATTTTAAAATCTAATCAAATATGATGACGAACTGTTATCAATTATTCTTAAGAAATGAATGAGAAACTGAAGCATATTTTTTTGTTGCAAAATGCTATTCGTCACCTTTTCATGTATACTTTAACCTCTTAAATTAATTATCGTCAAATAATAAACGAAATTTATTTTAGGTATTTGCGGTTTAACTACAAATGTAAAATTGTTACCTTTTAAAGATAAAAATATCAAAAACCTATAAAATCATTAGTAAAGTCATGCTTTAAATGTGCAATAAAAGGGTTTGCAAAATAAGAGCTATATATATTTTTATTCACAGACGATTTTGTCCTCAGACAAATTTATTGATCTGAAAAGAAGTACGCAAAAAATTAAATATAAACTATAAAAAATGAAATACAATACAAAATATTGAAACAGAATACAATCTATTTAAAGTAACCCAAATAAACTCTTAAACACTTTCTGTGGAAATGTTTGAGCAAATAAATCCTCCCTCCCTCATCCCGAATACTCATTAAAACTTAAAATTATTTTATTTTTCTCTTTAAAAGTTTCTATTCGTTTTATTAAAAATCTTGTGTTCAAACAAGTAATCATAAATACACGAAAATTATATTAACAGAAGCTATTAAGCCATTTTATATTATTTCATGCCTGTACATGCTGGCAACAATTTTATTTTATTTCCAGAGCACAAACATGCCAGAAATTAGATAAAAAATATTCTACTTAACTTTTGTAACTATTTGTCCTTAATGAACTCTATTTGCTGTTTTGATTTTCTTAAAATTCTGATTGAAATTTCGGAGGCAACGACTGATTGATAATGAAGAATACATTTTGTGTTAAAAAATCATTCGGTTTAAGGATATTTCAAAAGTAATGCGAAACTGTACTTAATTAAGACTTGTGGAACCAGGATTATTTTTATTTTTCATTTAATCATGTTTTTGATCCTTAATAATTTAAAAGCACTTTTGTGTTGGCTTCTTTTAATTAAAATAATTGTCGGTTTCTTTTATGATCCGAATAAAAAAGAACATTTTTTTTTGTCTTTCTTTTCCTCACAGGTAAACATAATTTCTTTGGAACGTGACTTTTATATTATGTTTATTTTCATTTCTCATTGCACATTTCTAATACATATTTTCGTTAATTTGTAAGAAAACACATAACTGACAAAAATCTTTAATCGAAAAGTATTTTTAGTATAATGTCTTTTTTCTAATTATTATTGTTTGTCAACAGTTTTTCCTTGATATAGAAAATTTTTTTCTTGAATAAAAGTTGTTTTCAATTAATTTCAGAAGGAAGATTTTTGGAAATATTATTTTAAGCTTTTTTTGAAAGGGCTGAGGTGTTTTAAGCTGAAGAGATACTACGAATATATTATAGCTGAAGAGCAAAATGCTGAATTTATTGAAAGCGCATACAGTCAACAAAACGATAAATATTTATTTATTTTTATTTGCTGTAATTACTTTCATCACTAAAATATGAAAATTGTATAAAACCTTTGTAATTAAACGGCGTGTTTAACAAAAATATTCTTAGTTTCTATGTTTTTTCATCATCAAAACATTTAAGAAACAATTAATTTGAAGCAAAATGTCTTATATTTCGAAATTTCAAGATTTTTACTCTTGATAACGGTGAAATATTCTAATACATATCGTGGATACAAATTTAAACTATCGAGCATGTTATAGAATTATATAGCAAATTCGATAGTTTGCATCTGTATCGAAGACATTTGCACTGCCACGAGTGCAATTTATTCAGTATTTTCTAAATAATATTTTATGGCAGTTTGAAATGTCCTATAACAGATGAAGCTAGAGAGTTAAAATATGCTCAAGAACTTATATTATATTCACACTGTCATGCCACGAACCTCCATGTAACTGTAGGCCCACTGTCAAAAGAAGTGAAGTGAAGAGTGGGCGAAACTGTTGCGCGGGAGACGAGGTGGTAGACGGCATTAAATTGGTTTCTGTAGGAGATCCAGGGTAGACTACGAGTGATTATGAGTAATTTTGAACGTGAATCTTTATTGTATATATGTATTTAGTTCCTATTTAAATAGTTTATAGTTTTCATCGATAAATTAGTGTGGAAAACATTTGTTAGAAAAATTATTGAAATCTTGAGTAGACAGTTTGATGGAGACAATAAAAGTTTTTGAACTTAGAGCAAAAATATGCATATTTCTAAAGAGGAATAAGAACAATGCTGCAATATTAATTGAAAATTTCTAATACCCAGCTAAAAAAAATTTGCAAGAAATCTGTAGAAAAAAATTTTTTTGAGGTTTTTTTAAAGATTTCTGCAGATTTTTTGAAGACAGAAAAAATTTGAATTTTTTCTTCAATATAATTTGCAGAAAATCTGCAAAAAAATTCTTATTATATTTTTCTCTAAATATTATGCAGATTTTATAAGACAGCAAAAAATCTGCATTTTTTCTTCAAATTAATCTGCATAAAATCTGCACAAAAAATTATTTTTATTTTCTTCTTTAAATATCCTGTAGATTTTTTAATACTTCAAAAAATCTTCATTTTGTATTCAATTCAATTTACAGTTATTTAGCAGATTTTCACAACATCATTAAACTTGACCAATATCTGTTGCTTTTTTGAAGATTTAACTGCAATTTCATAATATCTACATTTCTCAAAATACAAATCTAATATTCTCTAATATTGCATCTTTATTTTCCAAAGGATATAAACTAAAATTATTATGCAATTATCATTATTGTTTAATTTTACAGCAGACAGAAAAATTTCTCAATCGAAAATTGTCTTAGGCACTAAATTTTTTAAGTATGCCATTGAAAAAATAAATTCTAAATTAATCTTTAAAATAAATATTTGAGGTTTTTTGAACCATTTTAAACTTTCCCCCTAATTTAATTAATTTCCAATTAGTTTTCCAACTGTCTTTCTGACTAGCTATTTTGCTCCGAAAAAAAAGAGAAAAGTGGAGCTTGCGCCCTTTGGATGGAGAGAAGGTTTATCAGAAAGATAAAAGGCGAAAACGAATTTATTGAAACTGAGAATCTAAATTATTGAACAAAAATATTACTAATCTCATCTATAACTCATCTCTTTGACTTTGAAACACGTATTCTCACCATAGTTGATTTTTACACCACTAAATGGCGCCACGAGAGCTAAGGTGACTCAAAAGCATTATTTTACCCTCACGTCGTGTAGTCCAGCGTGGCCTTGTGGTTAGCATTTCCACCTGTGAACTATACGAACTCGGGTTCGAATCCCAACCAGTATGAATTTGAAATGTTTTCACAATCTGAATCGACATTGTACAAGTAAGTTAAATCACAAATTAAGCCATGCCTGTAGAAAATTCTGTCGAAAATCTTAATGTATTTGGAACGTATTTTTTCAGATATTCTACATTTTTTTCTGCAGAAAATCCGAAGAAAACATTTTCTAATACCTTCAGATTTTCTGCAGATTTTTTTAAAAGATTTTTTGCAGATTTTGTTTAGCTGGGACTGCAGAGCACATTTTTTGTCTTTAATAAGGAAATAATACAGTAAAGCTACAATTTAATGAAACTCGGATAAGCAGAATTGGGATTTAACTGAAAACATTTGTCCAGTGTTAACAAATGTAGTTGGGAGAACGAAACAGCTGTATCAAAAATTTCGTCCAGAATTTTTAAAGACGATTCGACGGATGACTAACATTATCCCATAGGTAGGACAATTTTCGGATCAGGAAGTGTTTGCTAATTAGCATTTTTAGCAGCTTTTTCTTTTGATTATTTTGAAACAACAGCATTAAATAGGAAACAACTGCATCTTAGAGTTTTTCACCGCCTTAATAGGCAGTTATAAGTTGGCTTTCTACATTCCCGTGCAGGAAGTATCAAAGGAATTTATAGGACATGCAAAGCGAAAGTATTGCAATTACCCAAAAAATTGACTCCGAGATTTTGATGAATTTGCAGGTTTTCGACAACACAATGTTCAAAAAGCAAGTTTTTAGATTTATGTCTGTCTGTGAGCACGGTAACTTCAGAACTCAATGAGCTACAAGGATAAATATTTTGTCTTAACACCTATTTATAGCTTTCTATTTGTTTATTTGTAACCCGCAACGGCCCAGCCTATCCAAGAGGCTGTAAGGTCATCTGCAGGCCGGAGGGGAAAAATAAAACAAAAGAAACGAACTACATTTAAAATGAATTTACAATGAATCCCTAGGGGTGAGCAGAATAATTTAAAAAGCATCGTTTACAACAATGAACTAAAAAGAAAGGATAAAGAGCAAAAACACAAACCACAAAAAGATAAAGAGCAAAAAAATGCAAAAAGCAAAAACACGAAAAGCTTATTATTCAAAACACAAAACACAAAAAATTAAAAGCAAAAACACAAAACGCAAAAACTCAAAGAACAAAAACACACAAATCTTAACATTAAAAACACAAAACACATGCAAAAAATAAAAATAAACAAATTAAAATCAATAGCATTTAAAACCAAACAGTTAAACAAACAAAAATCGAGAGACAATAAGCATTCCAGAAACTATACAAAAGTTCTGAAGCACACAAGAGATCTAACAAAAAATTTACAATGGACAAGATAACAATTTTAAAGAATCCATTGAAATCCATCAACGACAAGTCTTTCTGTAGGTCTGTTTAAGTGTATATGAATACGATAACTGAAAAAAGTAACGAAATAGATGAAATTAGGCATAGATTATTGTCACCAAAACTGTAGATTTTTAACAAATTTTAAACTAGATCTGTCGACTAGTTGACTGTCTATGGCTCCGTCTATTCGAGTGCATTTGAATAAGAACTCGATAATGCAATAAGCTAGATAGATGAAATTCGATATATGATTTATCATCAGAATTGCAGATCTTTTCAAGACTTTAGATACAATCTGACAGCTTGTTGACTGTCTCTCGGTCGATGTGCTCGCGTTTATAGGAGCGTGATTTCTCGAATTCGCAACAAGATAGAAAAATGAAATGCGATACAGGAGCTTGACATCAAAATTAATGAAGTTTATCAAATTTTGTACCCAGTCATTCAAAGGGAAGAGGCAAGGTCCAAAATGTGAAATTCATTATCTTCTCTATAGGACCCAAATCACTCATTAAGACAAAACATTTTGACTTTAACATAAAACGCGTCTTAATGTAAGAGTATAAGAGGAAATCGAGGGGAGAGTATACATGCTGATGTGTTAGCAGTATGGAGTAAATTGAGCCTTAACTCTTTCTCGTTCATTGGTTTCGCAGTAAAACCACACACTGAGCATTTTTTTAACGCACATGGTCAAAAGTAGCGTAATTTTTCTTTCACAACTTAAGAGCCTGATATATAGGCCAACATATGTAAAAATTCCAGTTCAATACCATTAGTTTGGTCAAAGATATCGACATTGCAAGAGCTGAATTGCTTTTGATCTCTAAGAGAAACAATATGATGAGGGTTCTTGCACAAATTTATTTTTTTTGAATTGAATCTTCGGATGTAATATTCAATTTTCTGAAGGTTGAATATCCTGAATACTCATGCATATTTATATGTTAAATGCATAATTTAAATTGCATTTCGTAATAACTTATTCGGAGGTAAAATAGCCCGTTACTTTCATTAGTTTCACTGAGAAACCACCAATTTCTTGAAAATAAAAAATGCTAATTTTTTTCGTTTAGATATTTATGATCAGCCTCATGTCTAGAACTCATTTTTAAAACAAATATGGTAATTTTCAAAGCGAAACATGTAGTGAACTTGAAAGGGTTAAGAGGAAGGAAGTGAAATCCTATCAGCGACGAACCGCAGGCAAGCCAAACTTATTTATTTACTGCTGAACCTCGATATAAGGATGTGTCACAAAATTCTACTTCCAATTTCGCTTTTAAAAGATTTCGTTTACTTTAAAAGGAATCCCATAATAGGATTGCCAACATGATAAGATTTATCCCCGATGAATTTAAAAGTACAGCCGAAATAAGCTACCGTAGATGAGATAAAAAACAGCCGGGAAAAGTATTTATCATTTAGATTGAAATTTGGTCCCTCATGAAACAGAATGTTATTTTGCACTTTGAATATTTTTATATATTTTAATCTATTGAACTTATTTTAAATTTCAAAATGGAGAGGTTGAGTTTGTTTTTTGTATCAAATTTATAGTTTGTGCGAAGAGGCGTCACTGTTGATGATTGCAAGCAAAACAAAATAGCATACAAAAATATTGAAACTCGGGATTTATTTTTTCATTGATTCTTCTTCCTTTTTTCTCTATTTCAAATCTGTGAATGATTTTAAATAAGAATATTGGCATTTGAATTAAAAGAATACATTTTTATGTTGATTATTACAGCTTTCTTAAGAAGTTATATTCAGTTGATTCAACCTCGACCCCCATTTCTGATTCAAATGGTCCCATTTTTCTGTTATAAATATACACTACTGTTCCAATTGTTCTGTTGTAAATATGCACTGTTATTCCCATTGTTCTGTTGTAAATATGCACTGCTATTCCTTAGATCATAAACAACCCTTCGGAAATTTGAAACAGTAAGAAAATTTCACTTTTAGCACTTTTGCTGTTTCCAAATTTAATTCATGTAGCCTATCCTTCTCACTAATATAACCTCAAACGGAGTTACACCTGTCCTGTCGAAGCATCCAGGGACATTGAGTGAAGGACAGCTGCTTCAATAGCTCGAGTACTGAGGCCGGAGTCCTAGTAGTCATCACTGGCCACGGTCCGACCCCTCCTGAAGGAGATACGTACTGTCACTGGAGGGGTAACTCGAACCCCAACATTATTGTACAGAAGTGAGAACCCTCTTACTTATATGGCGGCTTCTCATCCACGAACTCGTGATGCTCTTCGGGGGGGGGTCTTACTAATATCAGTATACCTGGTTTATTATCGCATTATGACATGAACAATTTCGATTATTTTTCTTGATTATCTTACGCGTTTTTGGAATAACACATACAAAAGAATGTTAGAAAGCATACGTTCTTAGTGTCGTTATAGTAGAGTCTGAGATTTATGATTGCAGTGGCGTGAGTCTAAGACCTCATCATCTGTTGAGAGTAGGTATGGCAAAAACCTACCGGTTTAAATCGAAAACCGTTTTTTCTGTTTCAGTTAACCGATTTTTTTCGGTTAGCTTTCTGCACCGGTTTAAACCGGTTTTTATGCAAAAACCGGGGAAAAAACCGGGTCTGAAGATAGGCTGGATTTTAGGTTCGACTAGACAAAAATTTACCAAGTTATAAAGCTTTGAATTTCATCATCTTAGGTCAATCACCAACAACCGCTTCCTCGAGCCGTGTGTTGGTTGGCGGATTAGTGAAAGAGTCTTTATGATAAGATAAATATTAAACTATGGTTTGATTTCCTGCAAAAAGAATACTAATAATAAAATTTGTTTACAAACTGCGTCTGTTTTTTGTACCAAAAAAGTATTTATCTTTAGTCGGAAGTTCTGTGGCCTCCGAAAGATTAGTTTCTACTTTGCATGTTGTTGTTTCCGATGAGAGGTGTCGACTCACGTATCAACACAATGCTGAAAGAGTCTTTATGAGCACATTGGATGATAAATATTGGCCAATGAATTAATTTCTTGTGAAAACAATGTTAATAGAAAATTTTGTCTGTAATACTTGCTTATTGCAATAATTACTCATTTATTATTATTACATATTGCATTAATTACTTATTAATAATCATTACTTATTACATTAATTAATTATCGTATTAATACTTATCTATTGCATATTATTATTTTATATTTGCCAGGTTAAACTGGAGGTGAAAAAATCCGGTTTAACCGAAAACCGGTTTTTTTGCAATTACCAGCGTCTCTAATTGAGGGGCAAACGTCTTAACGTTGAATAAGTGGGATGCATTACGTCTAACTACGATCTTTATCTCAATGTGCGTCCGAAAGTAGAATTCATGTAGCTTCTAGCAAAATGGGATGCTTATCAACCAAACCCACTCTTTCTTGTTCGTCTCAAAAATTAAGCATGCTTAGAAATTTTAAAATATTGCTACGAAAATCTTTCGGCGGATGTACGTGAATGTAGTCCAAGAAGCAGGATATTAAAAAATGACTCTTTATTCTACGAATATTCCAGAAAAACACGTAGCACAGATAACAAAACAAAACAGCGCTTTTATAAATTAGTAATACAAGCAGACATGAGATCAATTATAAATTCAGTAACGTCACTTTCACTATCCCCTAGTATCTATCAGCTCACCAGTTTGGACTGCGGGAAAACTCAACAGAGAAATTGATAGACTCGCTTGAGCTCCTCGGTATTTAGAGCTTTTCCAACGTGACGCGACGTCACATAGAATTCTCTTGAAGTATCTCCATATCACCATTCCTAGTAGAAATAGGAGCATAATTCTTGAATATTCTCGAAACTTATTTTGTTGACAAAGTCACCAAGTTTGTCGTAAGTAAAAACCTTAGTAAAACTCTGTTTCCTACGATAAGACGAACATAGCAAGGAAACGGTATATCAGATTCGTAACAATATAAACATAACAATTTTATTGAATTTTTGTTTTAAATACATTTATATTGGCTCTATATGTTCATCGTGAACAGCGAGCTAGGTATGCTATATCCTATAATGTCATTAATTTCGTTATTCGGGGTGTTGGAGAAATCATTACAGTGTTTGGAAAATTCGATAAAATGCGGTGGTTCTGGGGCGTGCATTTGTTGTAGCGAATGTTTAAACTAATTTAGCACTCGTTCAGCACTCGTTCAGCACTCTTTCAGCTCAAAAGTATTTATTATTTACTTTTATTTAATTTTTATATTTGTCAGAATAGAATTTTATGATCGATTTTTACTCACTTCATGACGGACTATTTTAGGTGACAATACACTATTTTAATATTTCAAGAACTTAAACAACTCTAGGCAGTAAATTTTAAAAGAAAATGTCTTTAAAATTCCTTAACATTTATAACAATGTACTGGAAATTAAAGAATAAAAAGTGGGAAAGATTTAAATAAAAACATTTTGCTTTTACTACACTAATAAAAGTACATTTAAAAAAGTGTCTTTGTTAAATTTTTTAATGGTATTAGTTCCACAATATGGGAAAAAGAATTAACTGATAAATTCATCTGAATTGAAAAAGAAAAACATAAAGACAAAGTTATGACCTTGATCCCAAATGTGAACATAATAATCATAATCATAATCAAGTTCGCAGAAACATTTCTGCGAACCAAAATGAAAAGTAACAGAATCACATGAATATTGATTTCAAAAATGCATTACAATGTTATCTCAATGCAATATAATGCCACTTATGAATAATTTTATCGATAAAGGTATCGACAAAAAAATCACACTGAAACGAAATGCAGATAAAATATTTTTTAACTAAATCTTATCTGAATGTTCCATTCAATAGAAAAACGTTTTCTGAAAGTCATTGTTATTTTTGTCAAATTTTTCAAATATTGCTCTGCCGACGTTGAGTAATTTAGTGGAAAAAGAAACTATCTTCTCATATGCATCTGAAATTATCATTCGTGAATATATATATATATGCGAATATCCATTTATTTCTAATTGAAACATTGCTGAAAAATGCATAAGGCATGCGTATAAAATTAGTCAATATCTTTCAGGAAAAAAAATATATTGGAATTTCAACGCTTCTATCCAAAATGTTAGCATGCTAATGGTGTAGGTCAGTGGTCGACAAACCGCGGCACTTTAGCCACTTGAGTTCGGCTGTGCCACGAATTGATTTCCATTACTTGCTTGATTGTTTCTTTTTTGATTTATATCTAATTTTTCAATGAATTAATTCATCGAAAGTTATAACAACGGATGCGTGAATGCTCGCTCGTCATGAAGAAGAGCTTCGTTTTTAAATTGTGCAAACATTTTGTTAATTATCTTCAGACGTTTCCAGACGAAATTTGCAATGTAATGAAGTTCGTGAGCAAGAGTGTCAACACAACAGTAGCTAAATCTCTTTATCATCGCTAATTTAAAGAATTTTTAGTTAAAATGGAGAGTGAATACGCAGATCTTCTGCTGCAAAGTAAGGTACAGTCGCGGAGAAAATAGGAGTCACCCCGCATTATTTTGCCATCGTTCATCCCGTATTAAAACAAAAGATACCAATTTTCATGATATAAGGTTTGGTAAAAGGTTTCATGTTTAAAATTTCCATAACGGGTCATATACAAGGGATATTATACATATTTAAAAAAGCATTAAATTCAAAATTTCCAATGGAAACAAACATTTTTCTTTGAAAATATCGATACTACATAAAAAAAAGTATGTTGGAATACCAAGTTTAATCATCCCAGCATTTTTGCTTTCGGAAGTATAATCAAACGAAATTTGAGTTTCAAAAATTAATTAATTAAAATTTTGAATTTTTATTGTTATCTTGAGAAATTATGTAACTCTTGACTTAAATTTTTCTATGTAGTAGTATGAATAATTCTGCACATTTTACACTTTTACTTTTTATTTTAAAACAGTTTTGATTACATAAAATATTTTATCAAATTTAATGTTAAAATTTTTGGAATAGCAACACTTATAAGTTTTAACAGTAATCGAGGCAGATTGGCATTTGACAAGCCTATGCAAAATTTCATCATATCCATACGAGAAGATTTGAAGTTACATTAAATTTTCAATTTTCGATGCAAATATAATCATTATACAAATTTATTTTTAAGACTTTAAATACATCATCACTACTGATCTACTGATTGTAAAATGTATATAATTTCTTTGAAAATAACATTTAAAGTGCGAAATAATTTAAAATACTACTTCCGACATTTAAACGCAAGCAAAAAACTCCTCTATCTAAATGTGGAGACGACCCTTTATCAATTTAGAGCAAAAATGCCAAATATCTTCCGATATATTCATGGAATACTAACCATTCATTTCTTCATAAGAAATTTATTTATGACATTAAAAATTGTTGTTGCTATTGGAAAGTTTGAGGTTAGTGCAATTTTAAAAATTTATATGACCACTTACGAAATTTTTAACCATAGGATCTTTTAGTATACGTTATTTCCTGAAGATCGGTAACTTTTTTTAATGTCCAATGAACGATCGCAGAATAATACTTGGTGGATTCTTCCTTCCCCGCGGCTGTACGTTAGCTTTCAAGAGGAAGCATTTTAAAACGTTTAGCCTTTTTATTATTAGAAATTGAAGCATTTCTCCTTGAGAAGTATGTTGAATATTCTGAACTAACGGACAAGATAAGTGGATGAAAAATTTTATTCCATGGTAGACGTTATGCCTTATATAAATAAACTTAATTGTAAACTGAAGGGGAAAAGAAATCGATGCTGAAAGAAGTCATTTTATTCGAACACAAATTATCCCTATTTGATCAATATTCTGAAAGAAAAACATTAATTAATTTTTAAGTCTTGCTGAAACGTCACAAAGAAAATAACACGGTAATTTATATTTAATATTTCAAAACAACAATTTTAAATATGAGGGAAGTTTTTGTATGGAGATTTCAGGAATTCAGATATTGCATTACAACGTTAGCCTTTGTTTAAAAAAAACCTCTCAGTCTTAACGTAACAGAAATAATTTTTTTCTCTCTTTCATGGTGACATTCGAGCTTTCAAAATCCAATTACAGGAGTTAAAAAACAAAAAATTATGAAGCTCCATATTGTAAAGCCTTAACGTTGATATGGAAAAATTATGTGATCTAAATAAATGTGATCTTAGTTCATAGCAGAATTGGAATTAAAGGCATGAAAGAGCAAGACATGGTAATTTTCAACACATGAAATAGTGTTCCTGACTCATATGACCGGTTTAAAAAAATAGCATTTGCTGTTCTTTCTCTATTTGGCTCTATACATTTATGCGAACAATAGTTTTCAAGCATGGCACTTATCAAAAGTAAATTGAACCGATTTTTATACACCTCTTCGTTTCTTTAATTTGACTCGCATGATTTTTAAAGAAATCTTCTACTGATTTTATGCAGATTGGCTTTCTTTTACCATTCGAATGGCTCAGCATTGTCATATCTGGATTTTGTGCCAAAAAACCCAACCAACCACCTAAAAATGAATACATACAGTGGGACCTTTCTTAAGGAGCAAAATTCGTTCTTGAATCTGACTAGTAATGCGAAGCACATGTGAAGCGAAATAATTTGTCCCATATAAATTAAGTAAGATACGATAATGCTTTCCATGCCAAAATAATATTCAAAAAATATTATATATAAAGTTTATTCAAAGAAAATTATCTATAACATTGTTAAGAAGCGCGAATCATCTTCATGTTCTCTTCTATTTCGAATGAATCTATCTGGTATGCGAAATAGATGAATGCAAAAAAAGTCAGAATAATCAATTAATACTTATGATGACATATTTATTTTCTTTTTACCAGAAAGTCATAAGCATTTGTTTTTCCTGATGCTTCAAATTGTACCCAAAATGCGGCACAGCATTATTTCTATTGTCCGTACCTCTGCTAGCCTTATAGGGGATTCTTTCATGTCAGCTGATGCAACAATTTCTCATGCTTCAACATTTTACTGTGCGCCAGAAGAATTGTCGACTTTTGCTAGCCTCCTCTCCGTAAACTCTCCACATACCTCTGATGAAACAATGTAGTTCACTCATACTGCGGTTTCCGCCTCTTTCTTCAAAAAGCTCTTGATATCTTATTATATATATATATATATATATATATATATATATATATATACATTATATATATATATATATATATAATATTATATATATATATATATATATATACATCAAAACAAACTTAGAACCTAAAAAGGCAAAACTCTCAAAACAATCATCAGGAATACATGGCAAAAAATAGATAAAAACAAAATAATGAGAAATCATAGCGCAGGCCGCTTGTCAGAAGAGAAGCTCGTGATATATTTATGCTTTTTTCTGCGAATGACAGACGAATAGTGCACACAAAAAATGGCGATATCCTCTGAAAGCACAAAGACAAGTAAAAATGGAAGCATCTTGAATAAAAGAATAATACATTTTAAGAGATGATTTAAAAAAGAATCGAGTAAAAATCAGGAAAAGACCTTGAAATAAAATAAATCAAAACAGCGTGACACAAAAATTAAATAAAAGCGAAATACGCTTTATCTATTACCAGGAAAAACGACTGCTGGAGATACAGAGGAATGACGTGCATAACCGAGCTATTGCTGCTTGCCAAACAGAGGAAGAGTGATATATATATTCATTTCGTTCAGATTTATTACCTTCATAAGTTTGTTGCGCCCACAGCCTTTTGTTTTATAAGGGTGATTCTTCAATGCATGTTATCTATCCATGCTTTCAGCTATTTTCTTATTCCAGATAGAAGATTGTTGCTTTGTTATTACTCCCTCTGACAAACTCTCTTCCACAACTTCTTGCTGTGAAACAGAATGAAGTTCCTTTAGGTCTGCGGTGGTCAGCTATTGGCTTTGCTCTTCTGCGAGCTCTTCGATATCATTCTTATACACATCCAGTCTCTATACCTTGTCCAAAGACGCAATCAAATTAACTACAGGCTCCACGGGGACAAACACCTCAATATCACATTCGACAACTCTTTCCGGCCAAAGCTTCTTCCAAGTAGAACTGAGGGTTCTCTTAGTAACCCTTTCGCAAGCATTTTCGATCAGCTTGAAGCAGGGAACGAGGTGGAAGTGATATTTTCAAAACTCTCCGAGTCCTAGATTGTCACTCGTTATGCGAAACGTCGCTCGTTAAGCGAGTGATTACACTTTGTTACAGGTGCTCGTTAATCGAGGTTCCACTCTATTTCATCAGCCGTTGCATTCAGTGCTTAACGACATTTATATCACGCAATTTACAAAAAGAATGTCAGCCTAAAAATTATAACCATGTTCTCATCAATATTATTAACTTTCGTTTTATCTTGGCATTACATAGTGAACATGCAATCATTCATTTGCAATGATAACAGTATTGTATTTGATGTGTTTAAGTGTCATCCGATTTATCCATATTATACTGCACTTAGTAAAGAAAATTAGCTTATATACTGTATACAAAAAATTCGAAATTTTCAAAGGATAATCATTTTTGTGGAGTTTTGAGTGAACGAGCTTTCATTCGGCTATTAATTAATTCATAAAAGTTCCTTCTATAAAATTTACCATGTGCACACAGACATATATAAAAATAATTTTTATCTGCCTTCTTTAAAATAAGTATTAAGAAATTGTAAAGTTTTTCCAAATTTGAAAGTAAAACGCAAATTTTGCCTTAATTAATCCCAATTTATTAAAGTTCTTTCACCTGCGTGAAAAATACACCTTCCTGACTGCCATTCATTTTCATAGAAATATTAAGCAAAATATGATAATTAACTACATTAATTTTATTTGTTTAGCGAATAAGATTATGCAAAACATTTCATTTGGGACGAGCTATGTAAACATTCTTAGAATCCCATTTTAACCGGACGAATATTTTTGCATCCTCAGTATCTTTCACCAATTTAAATTGTTAAGAAGAGTACAATTTGGCTGTTAAATTACAAAGCTTCTGAATGTAAATAAAAGTTTATTAAAAAAGGCATGATTGGTGAAAGCAGGCTTTGGCGAAAGAAGAAAAATGTAATGAACGAATAAATATTCTTATTTCGAATTTCCGGTAATTTTATTATTTTGATACAAAATGCATTTGTTTATATTTCAAAAGATAAGAATATGTAAAAATTAAGGAAAGTTAAGATTTTAATTGAATAAAGAATCGCATCAAACTTTGAATTGATTTTGTCCTGTTTTTTTTTGAAAATTTGATTTATTTCGTATTATAAGCGTTTTCAAAGAAAATTCATGTATGCATATCAAATTTCAAGTACCTAATGAAATTTTAGTACTTACAAATAATGATTTATCTAAATTGGGATTTTGAGCAATGCTTTGCTCATAAGAATTTATTTACACTTGTTTTTATTTTGGACACACGGATTTGTTAATCTCAAGATGATACGGACAAATTAGCAGCTGCATCGTTAAAAATCTCATATTTTGCAGATGATATAATTAAATTCTCATTTATTTCTCTAATTATTGCCTCACGATTAATTTTTTTCAAGAAAATTTGCAAGAAATATAGTTATTCTTTCCTTGATCACTGGCAATTCAGTTTATATTACTCATGGTCATAATAAGCAAAGCTAAAATAATCGTAAAATACAAAATAACAGTTAAGTGTGTAATCTGATGAAAAAATTAAAACGTGGAATTCAAAAATATATTCAATGATGACGATTCAACTGTTTACTAATGTGATCACTGGTAAAAAACTGAAAAATCTTTCCTTTTTACATACAAAAATACCAAGTTTTATTACGGTTTTTAATGTTCAAACAAGCAAACAAAAGGAAGAAACCCTGTTAACGGTAACCATTAAAGAATTTAATACTAATTTACCTCCAGCACACTTGGTGTTGCAACATTCTTGTCTCATTTCCAGATGACAAGCAGGCTAAAAATGCGGCAAAAAAGAAAAATTCTACTTGATATTCCTTAGTTATTTGTCAATTAACGGAACGTTTTTCTGAAAATTCTCTTTTTTGTTACGTTTTTCAGAATTCTAATGGAAATTCTTCAAGCAACCGCTAGATAATTAGAAGGAATGCCTTAAATGTGACGAAAAAACATTCATTCGGTTTGATGGCATGTAAAAATAATTGAAAGCAACGTTTAATTAATACTTGTGAAATGCTTGTTTTTGTATCCTTATTTTTATTTGATGGTGAGTCTGATTGTAAACAATTTAAAAGTACTTTCGTGTTATGTTACATATCATTGTTTCTTCCAATTAAAACAATTGCCTGTTTCTTTAGTATAGGTATAAAAAAGCAGTGCAGTTAGTATCATCAATTTCTTCTCACTGAAAAAAATTTGTTTTATACGTGACTTCTAATCATATTTTTTCAACCCTCTCGGTTCATTTCTAATTGACAAAAATATTTTTTTTCAAAAGTATAAAAAGTGCATGGTTTAAACAAACCTTGGGAGAAGAAACTGCTAATGTATTTTTTCCTACTCTTTGATGTGTATATTACAGTTATCTTAGATAGAGATAAGTTTATTTTTTCGATAAATGTTTTTTCTAATTAATATGAAAAGTGTTGTTTTTCAAAAGATTTCATTTCGATATTGTTTTAATGAGTTGAAGGTAAAGGACTTTTTCGTTTAGTTGCTATTTGAAAGACAGAATGTGTGAGCAAGGACATGAATATAAATACTTACAAACATTTGCAAGAAGCTAAAAGATGAGTACTTTCAATAGTTGTGTGTTTTCATCACCTAAACTTGTAACTTGCTTTAAAGCACTTGTTATTAAACACTTGAAAAACATTTTCATTCTCCTGTATTTTTCATCACTAGAACTTTGAGAAATGATTAATTATAAATTTATAATATATAAAACAAGGGCCTTAAACATTTGGAGACGTTATGGCGCATGCGTAGTCAGAAATAAGAGAATTTGAGCTATAAACATTTATTTAATTTACACAATAATTTTACACTTTAACATTTAGCAAAAGTTGCTGCATTATGTAAGATTATGCATTAATTTAAACATATTTAAATGTAATGCTTCATATTTCCAGCACGTACATTAATCCTTTTAGGACGACTGGCACACGGACGGGTCAGCTGCTTGGTACCGTTGAGAGTGAGATCGTACTCAAAGGCTTGACTCTACCATACCGAGCGAGACGGTCCCGGGAGCTCTAAAAATTCTCCCTTAACAGTGACGAAGGCCGGTCTGAGGCCATTTTCTTCTTTTGAGGGGAGGTGAGGTTTTGAGATCTCTTAGGAGATAAGCTCGGTAGGGGGTCCTATTATCCTTGCCAACCGCAGCCCATTTCCTTGCTGTTTAAAGGTAGGTTATAGCAGGGGCGTCAGTGGGGAAAATGACCACCCAGGTTGGGAGGGTCCAATTCATGTCGTTTCCTCTCAAAAAGTCCCGGTTTTAAAGGAGTTAGACGAAACAAAATCACCTCGGGATTAAAGAGTTAAATACGTTCTACTATAACAAGCAAGAAATAATATATTATTATAAATTCTCAAAGAATTTATATTCCAAGATGAGTGTGTTTGGAGCGTTGCGAATAGTTGTGACTTTTGAAAATAAATATACAATCGGTTAATTTCTAAATCGGAAAAAACATCTTTCAGAATCATGACTTTCAGACGTTTGAATACCTGACAGAAATAAAAGTGTTCAGTCAAAATTCTTGATATTTGAAGCATTTGGATAATAATAGCTGTTTTCATATTTTATCTTAATTTTTTCTTTGAAATCACACCTCTATTATAAATTGCTCCTCTTGGATGAGTTGCAAGATTTTTAAATGCGTTTAGTTAAGTCTTTGTAAAACTTTTATGATGATACACTGGGGCATTTCAGCTCTCTTGTTCTAAAGTAACTTAGAGAGCTCTATTGGCTCACGTTTAAAACTCAGACGCAATAAAAGCCTCTAAAATGGGGAAATGTAATTGTCAAGTCTATAAAAGTAGACCATGGAAGTCTAAATTTTATACATCTATAAAAATAAAGTCAGTGGGGAAAAAATCAAAAGAATTTTCAAAATCATTTATGCAAGTTCCTTTAACAAAAGAAACATCCTTGTGGCAATGAATAAATTAACGGTAATTATCGAAAACCCAAACAAATGCTAAATAAAACAATACAAGAATGTTTACCATCAGATAAAAGAAATCAGTTGTGTGGAGAAATATTCTGCTCTTACCATCTGTGTTCTCTCAAAACCAGTGAACATGTATAATGAAAATAATTTGTTTCAGAACTTTAAGAATAATGGAAATCTTCTGAAGATAGTACAATTGTCTTATTTTATTAAAAAAACAATAAAAGATACAGTGTATGTGTTTTTATGTGTTGTGTGATATTTTGTGCACATGGTGCTTTTATCTGATTTTGAATATCATATTTCCTCACTTTGTTCATCTTTTACTCCATTTCTCGTTATTATCCATATGTCTGTGTAGATGGGAGAAATTTTTGTCATTTATATAGTTTCTATCGAATTTGAATATGTGTGTGCATCTGTTTCCCTTCATAATTTATTTCATTGTTTATTATTATTCATGTGTTGTATGGAATACATCAATTATTGCACATTTGTTTCGTAATTTTTCTCTTTATGGAATTTGTATTTGTTTAATTTCCTTCGAAACTTCCTTCAACCGTTTATTGAGTATTTTTCGTATAACTTCTGTAAGCCTTGTGTTGTACTTGTTGGTGCACAAGGAATTTGTTCTCAGGAGAACGCAAAAAGACAGATCAGCATAATCCATTTTGATAAGAAAATAAAAGCTTTGATTTTCATATAATATGTAAAACGAATGCAGATTACCATCTTAGGGATTGGAGTGACATATTTAGTTTTATGCGACCTGGGGTTTGACGTAAATAAGAGAATGCTATACATTTAATTTGCAGTGATTCAAGCAATCTTGAGTGTCTTTGGAAGACACGAGAAGGAGGTCAGCTGCACAGGATTATGATCAGCGTCGTGTTTTTATCGTTAACTCTAAATTCACTCCCGCTGGAAGTTTACTCATCAGCAGTCTAAAGAAGAACAATTTAGCATGGCCTCCATCTTTCTCTACTTTGGCCCAGAACAAAACTTGTTTTGCATCATTTTGTGAATTTATCGACAGAATTTTCCACCACATTATATAAACTATAACTTTGTATCTGTTTGCTGGCATTTATAATTTTTTTTCTTATTGCTTTTGTTTATTTGTTTTTACTTTTCAATTTTTGGAATCTAAATTTTTATTTCTTAATTATATTTGGATGAGACCCTTTTGTTTTGTCAACTGTGCGAAATTTGTGTGTTTTATATGTTGTGTGATATTTTGTGTATTTGTAGCTTTTATATGATTTTTGAAACCTTTATTCTTTTTTCATTTTTCTCCACCTTGTACAGCTTTTATTCCATTTCTAGTTATTATCCCTTTTTTCGTATGTATTTCTGACCAGTTACTTTGCATCTATTACTTTAAAAAATTTTTTTATTATGTTTCGTTATCTATCCCCCTTGTTTATTCACTTCATTGCTTAATACCATTCATGTGTTCGTATGGATGTGACCAATTTTTTGTATATTTTTTCTCTTCCCCCTCTTATTTTTGGAATTTGCATTTGTATAATTCAATTTGAAGCTTCCTTCAACCCTCTTTTGAGTCTTTTACTTACTTCTGTAACCCTTGTGTTGTGCTTGATGGTGCACAAGGAGTTTTTTCTCAAGAGATTGCAAAAAAATATATATTATGAACTCTGTTCTCCGTAATTTCTGTATAATATTATGGACGAATTAAATAAATTAATCACATTAAATGAATGTGAGGTAGCAAAGCCAAAACCAGCTCGAGTAGAAATTTCCCGTTTTGTTTCAGAGAAGAGCTTTAAGGAAATCGTATAACTTTCACAGGTATTTTTTAAAGTAGCCATACTGTTAACTTCCGGCAATTGAAGCTTTCAAATTAATTTGAGATTTTTAGCCAATTCAGTAATATTTTATATCATTGTTAAGATTCTCAAGGGATTGAAAGTGGATTAAATTTCCATCGGGTTTCCCCCAATTAAATATAAAAAATACATTTGATTAAAGTGAGATATATTTCAAAACCAATTAATTTTGAATTCCATATGGATGTTCTAAATTCACAAAAAAACCTTTATTTCCGATTTAAACCCGCTACATTCCAACCCTTTTCAGCACTTTTTTACGCGTAATCAGTGTAAGTGATGTGAAAATTTTATGTTGAGAACATTTAATCATGTCCAAAAACAATTATATTTAATTCTGTAAAAGTTTATTGTATAATTTTATTATCCCCAAGAGGTATTTCATGCTCTTTTTTATTTTATTTTTGTACGAAATTAATTCTAATAGAAAATTATTCATTTATTTATTTTTTTCTTGACAGATGATTGCCTGTAACAAACACTGTTTAGTTTAATAAAAAGAGCGAATCTCTTGAAGAACATTTCAATTCAGATGTGATATCTTTCTGATGTTTTTGAAGTGTTTTAAAATACAATATCATTAAATTATTCAAAAAGAAAACATCATAAAAAATATAAAAGATAAACTTTTCATTAATTTATGAATGTCAATGAAATATAAATAAATTGTTTGAAAAAATAAATAAGTCTTATTAATTTTGTTGAATACTTTCAAATCGCAACGAAATCACTCTATTTTAATTATCTGAAGATTTCTGTGATGCAGTTTTAATGTGACGGTATGTTGTAAATATTTCATAACACTTCAACTTACACAAACGAAAATGGGAAATAACTGTTCGTAATTATTTTGTAATGAATGAATTTCTTTAACGAAATAATAATCAAGGAAAAAGCTTTAATAATTCAATTTTAAAATGAATATATCTCTAAAAAAATATGCTTTTTGCTGCATTCAATTGGTGTAGGTTTCTAAAGAAAGAAATCGAAAGTAATTTTAATAAATTATATATAAGAAATGGACACTTTTTTTCTGAGAAAAAAATTTTTAACGCATTTTAATTTGAAATACAAGTTCTAATTATAAATTTCATTTTATTTTCCATTTCTGTGCTTATGTGTGCACAAAATATATTTTTAATTTATCAAAGATATTCTGCAATTTTTTAACTTCAGGAGTATTTCATTTTTCCCACCTGAACTTCCCTATTTTTTATTTTTATATAATTAATTGGTTACATAAACACGAAGCATAGCATTCGGTCTGATTTTGGGATAAAAAGAAGGTATTTGTGTTATATTAGAATTTATAATAATACAGAAAATTGGAAATATTAATGCATGTTCTTTAAAATTAATTGTAAATATTATTAAAATGGTTCCACTAGAAGAATATTTATTGTATTTTTAAGAAATAAAGACAATTTAATTTTGTGCAAATAATAATTATTCAATTTCTATTAATAAATTCAAATAAATCTCGCTATCGATAGTAAACTAAAGCGCCCAATGGAATGAAGAAATAACATGAAAATCTCTTGTAGGTAGTTGTTGAAAGCTATTTCCTAATTAGAATATACGTGACCAATTGAAAACTTTAAATTTATGAAACTATTTCTAATATTTAACTTCCTATTTTCACTAGAAAGCTGACAAAGGTTTCTTTTTATTAGTCCCTTATAACTTTCAAGATGTTTATGCACGGAATAAATGTAAGTAAGATCACATTTCGATAACTTTTCCGTAAGTTTGAACCTCCAACTTTTTATACAGGTGTCCTGAGCATTCCTTACATACCATTTGAATAGTAATTTACCTCAATATTGCGGGCCCAAGACAAAGTTTACAAGCATCTTTCGTATTCTTAAGTTAGTTAATAATATAACACAAATTATTTTTAAATCCGTTTTTCCGAGGCATTTCTATAATTCAAAGAAATAGAACAGTAAAATTATCAGTTTAACTCTTTAATACTTGGATATTTTTATCTTTTAGCTCCTTTATAACCGGGCCTTTTTGGGACGATGCGACATGAATTGGACAGCTGGTTTAATATATTTTTTAAAATACACATGACACATACTAGTTATTTTTAAAAATATTATTCTCAACAAAAAATTATTCCAGAGGGTGAATGTATTTAAATGATTATGTTTTAAATAAATTCCTCAAGAGCGAGGAATATTTCTCTTTAAAATTTCTTAAATATTTACATGCCTGCATCAACATAAATGCAGTTTTTGTTTGAAGAATCATTGCATCTACGATAAAGCGAAACCAACAAATAAAAATATTGATTGCTAAAAGACAAAAATTTCATAAATTATTTAATTCTTGGAAAATTGTTTCACTGAAGGGTATATATATTGACTGAATCAAAATAAAAATTCTAAATCGAGGAATGCTATAAACTATGTTGATTAATTTTAAAGAAATAACTTGAAAAGAACTGTTTATTTTTTTACAAAAGTTTATGATTAATATATGTAGAAATTCTTTATGTAAATATAATTTGCATACAATTAAGATTATAACTAGAGATGCTTAAATAATAATGATAATATTAAAAACTGAGAAACACTTATGTACAGTTATCATGATGCGTTTATAGCTTAATACAGCAAGAAAATATATATACAGCAAGAATATAAATGAATGTTACTTTACACTGAGATTCAATCAACATGCTGAAATATAATATATCTTTAAAACTGTTGAATTAATTTTCTTTTCGTTACAAGTCTTGATTACTTAATACGTACTAGTTATTATCGAATAAGAAATAAGGAAAAAAATATAATATATCTTTAAAAATGTTGAATTAATTTTCTTTTCGTTACACGTCTTGATTACTTATACGTACTAGTTATTATCGAATAAGAAATAAGGAAAAAAATATTCTGTTCATTTAGTGCACAGAGCAGAAAGATAATTTATTGACGAAAAACTTATCTTCAAAAATATGTAATCATGTAAGCTTTTTCCGGCAGAAAGATTTCAAGGTCTCTTTTAAACATACATACACGATGATTCCTACTTCAAAATAAGTAGGGATACTCAAATAGTAGAAGCAAATATGTACATTTGTTTTTGTGAAATAACTCGTTTTATACTTTTCAGATTTCTAGCTATGCGAAACTTTGATCGCCGGTTCGAAGAATTTCAAAATTCAATTTGTATAAGAAATAAATATATCAAATATCAAAGAGCAAACTGTAAAACATTTCTAAAACAGTAGAAAACTGCCGGAAGGAAAAGTTTATTTTATTGCCGCTGTATTAGTTTAGAATGTTAACTTTTTACTTGTTGAAAGACAGACTATTCTAAGCAATTTTTTTCTTTAACAAACCAAACGAATTTTAGATGCAAAATCATATTTTGCTTTAAGGGAACATTTTCAAACACATTACAAACGCTTAAAAAATTCTCATTGTGAAAAATTCAATTTCATTAATCTTTACCTTAAGGGCAGTTCAGATCCTGTATCAGCAGATTAATTTCCTCTAGTTATGGGATAGTACAGATACCTTACCAGTAATCAATCAATGTTTAACTTCCTTCTCGTAGCTAATCTATTAGATTTTCCAATCATTCTGTTGATTGTTTCCTTTCCTAATCTACAGGGTGTTCTAAAACCATGAGACAAATGTTAAGGATTAGCTCATAATACAGAAATAAATCATTTTTACAATCAAACATTTTGCCATTTTACTGTAAAACTCAGGTGGACCGCTATTGGGCATTACGTTAGAAGTGAATTAAGTAAAAGAAACAGACAAATGACACCAGACACAGTGTGCAACATAGATTTAATGGAATGTGGACAATACAAATAAATGAAAGTGTTCTAAGCAAAACGCAGGCAATCAAATTTCGAAATTTCTAATGATTTTTTGTTAACAAGCGTATGCAGTTGTATTGTGAAAAACAGGTTAATATATAAATTTAATGACAGTTTAATTAGTTACATTACTGCTACGTACATATTTAGAATTTGGTCCAAAATTTGATACAATTCTGCAAGTCTTTTCATAAAACTATATTCAAGATATTTATCCTACATCACCGAGGGTATGTGAAAGAATCTTACACCAAATCGTGCTGAGAACTCTTTCTCGGGACTCTAGGATGTGAACAACAGCCTAACATTTGCCAATCCGTAGTCATCCAAATATTTGAAGCAAACCGGCACTCTTGTCCTTGCCGATCCAATGAGTTTTGGGTAAATTCTGAAAACAAGAAAATATTTTTATTATTTATAATTTTAATTTCAATTTAAAATCATGAAAGAAAATCTTTTTCTCAGTTAATTTAATTAAACGAAAGAAACTAAATTATTTTTAGTTATGGAAATGAAATTCACTTCAAAGACTTAAAATACTCTCCTACATTCCTATTTAATTCATTAATTGAGTTATCTATTTCATAGAAGAGTGTAAAATAATATAAGAGCCAGGCTTAATATACAATTCACATTAAATATATTCAGCAATATACTTCCGTTACACCTGAAGAAATAAATAATAAGGTTATTTGAAATGGAATGGATGGGAAGTAATGTAAAAATAAACCTTCGTAGATATGCAATTTAAAATCATAGCAAAGGAATACACTGTAATAAAATTTTATAAATTGGATGTTTTCGAAAGGCACGGAAATTCTGATATATGAATATAAGATTAAATTACTTTTTTCAGAGAATTCAGACTAGAAGATATTTTATCCCATTTGAGTTGAGACAAAAACTGTTTTGTTGTTCGTGTTGTCTGTTATAATACTTCTGTTCGCTAAAGGCAATGAATAGAAATAAAATGCTGGATTATTAATCCAAACAAAATATCAGGTTTTCATAAATTTAGAAGGGAACTCAATGCTAATTAGATTTGATCGCGGTAAATTAATAGAAAGTCTTTTCCAAATACACAATAGTAAAACATTGCAAAAAATAGTAACGACGTATCATTGCAAATTTAATTTCACATTATAAGTTATTACTTTGAACAGGATATCCACTCTAATAATTGCCTATTTACTTATATATATATATATTAGTTAAATATTTCAATTAATCAAAATATGTGTTATATTTTTAATATATACAAATATAAATCTAAAAACTAAAAGTAAAATCAAATAACCTTTTCAATACCGGAAAAATGAAATACAAACGATAATTTGATTAAAGACAATAACACTATGAAAAAATGACAACCTAGAATTGGAGTTCCAGCCTTGGGAACTGATATGACGCATTAAATATAGATTTTGTGGCGCCAACCCTCTGCGAAAGCCAATTGTTGGAAAAACGAAACAAATGGGGGAATAAATCTCCCAAATCTTTCAAGATTAGAAATGAGAAAGTATATAACTTACAACATACCAATTTAATAGTTATAAATATTGTTATATATATATATAATGTTTGCTTATTCATGGCGGTGGTGAGCCGTTTTTGCTTTCGATTTTTTTAAATCGTCTTTAGTGTATTTGTATTTTATTCCAGGTTTTTTTCCATTTTTAATTTTCTTGTGCTTTTTTATTTGTCTTTTATTCCAGAATTTTTCCATTTTGAATTGTTTTGTGCTTTTTGAAGGGATGGCGGCATGTTCTTAACGGGTTTCTTTTGTCGTTAGCAGAAAAAAGCACATATTAATATCATAAGCGAGCTTCTCTTCCTGACGAGCTGCTCACTGTGATATTTTTCAATTTATTAAGGTTTTTGCCATTGTGTCTTGGTTGGTTTTGAGTTTTTTGCCTTATGTTTCTTGTTTGTTTTGATATATATATATATATATTACTGCTAAAATTTTTTACAGTTCCCCGGTCCCATTTAACTCATATTTAATGAATTTTCTAGACACACTAACATTTTATACGAAAGTGTCTCGTTCTTATGCGACTGAAACTGAGAGGGTTATGAGGTTTCGAATATTAGTGTTTGTAGACCATTTCAAGGTCTAAAATCGAAATCTAAATTTAAAAAAATGTCCCATCAAGAAATATCCGCCAATCAACGGACGCTTCTAGGAAGCGGAGTTTATTTATTGGCATAAAATAATGAAATTCGAAGTTTCATAACTCGATCAGATTTGGATACAGAGGAAGGCAACTTCTTTCCTTCAAAATATTGATGTGTAAAATTATTCTATTATACATGAGAAATAATGATTGAAGGACTGTATAAAAACTTTCGAATATATTCAGTATTAAATTTGTTGACTAAAACAGCATAAAATATGAAGCTATTTTCGAACTGGAAGTATATGCCTATATCTATCCGCTTATAAATTAGACACTAGATCAGTAACAGAATAGGATCCCTGCTGTGTACATCTGAAAGCACTTGAAAAGACCTCGTTTGAAAGATAGGTGAATCTATCCAGAACTGGAAGTAATAGACTTCTTCCCTAATCTTACTGTTCGTAGGGGTACACCATCATTAGTTGAGATGGACATCATGACCCCGAGGTACCCTACTGATGTAATTCCACCTCCATATTCTACATTTTGCTCTCTCTTTTCTCAGTCAGCAAGCATGGGGATCTCCATTAGAAACAGTCTTCATTCTGTTAGTATCTAGCTTCTCATAAACAGTAAAAGCCGAATGTGTGGGAAGTTTATTGTAGTCTTTTAGATAGCTGGTGCATTATTAAACTTTCAAAGGCTGAGGTTTCTCGTCTAAACACTCTTTTTATGAGCTTTCTCTCTTATCTAGAAGGTAGTGTTTCGATGATTTATTAGAAAAAATGTGTTTTTAGTTTGTAATAAAGTCAAAACTGGCAGCACCAATTCCATTTTTTTCCTAATGGATTTATATAGTCATTAAAATTGTTTTCAGGAAAAAAAACTAATTCGCTTGTGCCCCTCAAAGGCACAAGCAATAACCACTGATGTTAAATAGGCTAACCAAATCGATGGTTATTCTTCTGGGTATCAATCGAAATTGGTCAACTTCTGCACCTTTGCAACATATTTCCTTATCGTTCCTGGACGTAGCACATAGGCTCTAGTTAATCATAATGTAAATACTGAGGTTAGGACTACCCAGATGAGGTAACCGCCTTTTCTTGATGGGCTCCGAAGTAAGCAGTGCCGTCGGCGCCAGAATTATTACTACATTCAGGCGCGTATTAAAGGCTAGACGCACCAGGCACGCGCGTGGGGCCCAGGGCCCAAAGGTCCCCTGAAATGAAGCGATATTTTTATAAATATCGCAATAGATAATTTCCCTCTAAGAAGTTCTTCATATATCCGATTTTAATTTAGCAAGTCCACGTTTCATTATCACAATCAGAGTTCCTACGAAGGAGGGGATGGGGGGGGGGAAGCGCATAGAAGCTAAGGTCTTTCATCTTCCGTTTCCGACCGAAATTAAAAGGTTAGTAGTAGAATATATTGTAATAAAAGTGCCTGAACAGAAGAAATCTCGTTAATAATAGTTGGATACTACGCACATACATCCCGCACTTTCTCAAGCCTTAATTTCGGGTAATGTTCTCTTCCAGTTTTTCAGAGAAAATGCTAAGCAAAAGTGCCGTTGATTACATTTAAAGCATTATGGAAGATCTGTGTGCAATCCAACAGCTTTCAATGTACTTCACGCTACGTAAATTAGCCGCTAATGACTTATCCGAAACAAATCGGATCATATGTGAGAGCTTAGTTCAGATAGTAGTCCAGATGACCAGACATTCACTGTCCCAGGCTCGAGAAAGAAACCCAATCAGTACAAAAAAAACATCTTCGCATTGATGTGCTTTTCTTTTCAATGAATATTGCATCACTTCCAATAAATATAGATTATTGATTAGAATTATTGAATTATTTTAATTCCTCCAATTATATTAGAGTATCATGCTATTTATTACGTAATCTAGATCCACCTTTTTTCATTTACTGTACGGAATAATCTGAATAAATTTCAGAATGGGCTGAATTTGGTATCAACCTTCTATTTCGCTGAAAGTACTTTGTAGAATAACTTTTGACGTCCCTCTTCTTTTTGGGTTTTTCAAATGCATTCTTATGATTTAACGCCTCCAAAATTTCTAACGATTGAAAAAAGGGAAAGATAAAAGGATTTATAATAAATCCGTATGTTCCTTTAAGATGAGAACCCCGAAAAAGAGGAAAGGTGAATCGATTATATTGCTATGAAGATTTAAATATTACATTTCTTGTTTTTTTTGTCATTCTTGCTTTATCATGTTTCAGTACTTAAAATCAAATTAACTATCATTTTGGAATTTATAACTGGCCGAATGTTGCGTAGAAGACAATAGTTATTTATCTGATAGTTATAATTAAAGTCATTTTGGAAGGAAAAAGCGTATTACTTTTATACAATTAATCAAAAGTTATTTCGATAATATTTCATGTGAATGTTTCTGAACACTAATTTCAGACATAATTTTAAAATTACAGAATGCAAAGCGTATTAATTATCGATAAATATTTATTAAACTAATTAATCGGGTAATTAAAATCAAATAATAGAGTAATTATAAAGCAATTTTTATTAACAAAAATATAGTTACTGTGATTCAAAATTTCCGAAATTATCTTCTTTTAAATTATCATAACTAACAAGTGGAAATTTTCACAAGTACATATGCGTTAAACTTTTAGAGGGTCCCAAAGGACTTCAGCGCTTGGGACCACCAACAAGCTTACCACGCTTCAGAGCACATTTGCATGGGTTTATGAAACCGGATAATTCTGTTTTCACTGATATTGAAAAAGTACTGCTATTTCTCGATTTCTCATCTTTTCTTTCACAGATAATCAGTTATCTGGTAAATCACACTTTCTTATTAAGGCCTGAAAATGCATGGTTGGTAAATTGATATCGGTGAGGATATTAAAATTTAGTGAATTAAAACTGAAAACAGTACTACTGTCCAAACCAAATGTTCCAATTTAGTGAGAGCATTCTTAGAGCTTGTCAGTCACGATCAGTGTTCACAGAATTCAAAGTAGAAGATGAAATGTTTGCTCTGTGACAGGCTTGCTCCTTGCTTCCGATATTCAACGTACTATATGAGGACAAGGTTTGATAAATTTTTATGGAATTATATTTAGTAACAAAAACTACGAAACTATCAAGCATCTGACCCTGACTTTTGACTCCAGCTGTTTATCTCCCAGTGTTTGCGGAATTTTAGAACTGTCTTCAATTTTATACTGGAGACTTTGTTTTGTTTCATATATTTGAGATTCAGACACTCCAAAGCTACTTACCTTGACAAATTAATCTACTCTCTTTATTTCTGAATAAACTGATCGAATAAGAATTTCATGTTCTATTCATGAGACTCGAAGTACTTACTGGGACTTTTGTACCTTCATCAAACTCTGATCACTCTCACCATTTAATATACGAGAAATAAAACAAGATAAGAAGAGAACTAAATCATTTAACCAAATTCGAATAAATGCAGTCATTACATCTAAATTTTGGAACATCTTCTAGTTCGTAGGTACTAATTTCGATTCAACAGGAATTGATAATCCAGATGCAAAATATTACACTATCATTGCGAGAAATTTACTTTAAGACAACGCAATTATTTGCGACAAGCAAGAAGTTCTTGAAGAGCATGCGATACCCAAACTCCTTTGATAAAATTATTAATAATAACTTTCAAGAAATGGAAAAATTTAGCATGATTTTCAACATGCTTATTTTCATTTGTTTTCATAGCATTTTTTTAAGCACTTCAAGTAATTTATGCTGACCTAATCTTGCAGATAAAAAAAACCTTTGGTTTTAATAAAGGCTGAATTTATCATAGAAATTTCCAGTTGTTTGGTGCATCATGGATAATGAAAGCCTTTAATCGAATGAAATCGTCTTCTATGTCTGATTTTTGATGTTTAAAATTTTTTAAAATATGTTTGGAGCAGCATCGCGAAATTTGACTCTTATACCATAGGCAAATAAATCTTTATTCTTTTCCTTTTCAGAAACAATACTACTATTTTTTTCCTTTCTGTCATAAAAGTAACTTTGTAAAGAATTTAAGATTTATGGACTTTATTTTTTTTACTTTCTTTTCTGTTGTCGTTAGAGTTTTAGTACCATTTCTAGAGAAAATGTTTTTTCGAGCTTTTATAAGAATTCTGCCGGAGATTGTAACATTGTTTGGTTCTGCATAGCTATACCCGAATTTTGCCATTAAACCCAAAGAAATGAACTAAAAAAATAACAATAAAAGAAAGAGATATTTCCTCTGTTCTGAGTAAATTCAATGGAAAAAACAAGAATTTAAATGTGCCTGCGAATTTCATTCACTTTGTTTCACTTAAGTTTTGACGAAAATTCACCAAAGAATCTGTACTAGTCCTTCTCCCTTTCCTGAAATAAAACTTGTAGTGGATAGTGAGATTTCTTAAGCAAACATCTTACCCTAAATTGAATCCAAACTCAAAGCATTTCGGGTTCAAAATAAAAAACAAGAAGTCTTTAAGCGCATTCCACGCGCTTTTGAAATGAAAGTAAGGCTCTTTTATGGTTCATTTGGCTCAAGTCCAACATTTCGGAAATGTTTTGTTTCTAATTTGGTTTCCATTTAATGGCATTTGAGTTTTTATTCCTATTTTATTTAATGGGTACTTTTCAACACATTCGCAGTCAAAAGAAATTCTAAAGAATTTTTACCTCAATAGTTTGTAGCAGTAACTTTAAATTACTTTACGTTACTCAGTGAAGCTTAGTATCTGCTTTTGAAAAGTGAAAAAAAATTCCTACACAGAGTAAGAATTTTATTATAATTTTCTATAATAATTATTTTTGATATGTAATTAGTTCGCTTTACAGCATAATGAATGACGAAGCATAAATAATGAAGCTACGATTTTTCTGATTTAAAAATACGCAAAATTTTTTGAAGTTTTAGAGAAATACATTTTTAGACCATTGAAATAGTGTTAACTTTATAATGACTTATCACTGATCTTTCATTATTATAAAGTGAAAGAAGTGTTATTGTATTCTGTGGAATACAAATTATTGGAATTATCAAGGTCAAGAAATCTCCAGGAATAATATAAAAAATTATTTTGTAATTCGTTATAGATATTTATTTATAGACATTTAGATAAACAACACAATTTTCTTTAACTTATAAATCGCACTTTTTGGTACTTACTCCATGATTCTTGGAATATACTAGAACCGGAAAAAAATAACTAAAACAAAAAGAGCAAGAATAACTAAAAACATAAAATACGCACAATGTGCATCCGGTCCACGCAAACGTAGCAGCTTCCAGGAATGTAGTGACAACAACATAAAATTAATTAACAGGATAAAAATATATCATAGGGCAGAGAACAAGACGGTAATAGATACAAAAAAGCAAATAATAAAAAGAAGAAGAATCCGGAAGAGAACTTTCTCAAAAGGTTACTCCCCGCTGGGATTCTCAAAATTCAGAATTGGGATAATTTTCTGTAGAGAAACCGACTTAAAAGTCAAACACGTGGTTCCTCTATGACCTGAATTATCCCACGAACTGAAAGTAAAGGAAAACAGACTTTCCTCAAAAATACTACAATTTGCCTTTGTAACAAAAGGCTGAAAAGGGAAAAGAAAGAAAGCCTTAACCAGGAACAACATCACCAACGTCAACAATGCAGATTCCAAAAATGACGCCTAAATATATGCAACACATCCAAAAATGTATCTCTTTGTTGTGTTGTTAACATTATCATAATTAAATAATAAAAGGTCATCTATAAAACGGAATCCGAACACAAGTTCATTCTTAATTAATTCTCTCTCAAATGAATGAAGAAATAAATTGGCCCATGCACTGGAGAAGCAACAACCCATAGGAATTCCGAGAACTTGTTTATAGTAGTTAATTCCATTAAATAAATAATTTTCACAAATATTAGCTCTGTAAATTTCTAACCATTTATATTTATCAATTAAATCAGTATTTAGGTAAAGATCATATACATTTGAGCAAACTTCAATTAATTTATTGTGTGGGAGACTAGTAAAGAGATTTTCAAAATCAAATGTAAAAATATTATAAATTTTATATTCTTTGATAAAATTCAAAATTTTAGTGTTATTGTCAATGATAAAGTTCTCTTCTTCTTTAATTTTGTTAAGAACAATTTTAAGAAATTTGAAGAATAATTTTCCAAAGTGATAATTATAGCAGCCAGTGCCACAAGTGACAAATCTGAAATTTAATGGATTTTTAGGAAATTTTATAGTGGG
Organism: Araneus ventricosus; assembly: GCA_013235015.1. Lineage (NCBI taxonomy): Eukaryota > Metazoa > Arthropoda > Arachnida > Araneae > Araneidae > Araneus > Araneus ventricosus. The sequence continues at coordinate 1,597 of BGPR01004470.1, read as the reverse complement.
GAAAAGGTAAGGATAATTTAAATTGCTGGTTTTAATTTTAGTTTTTTTAGCTAGTACTAAAATCCTTTTATCAAGTTCTTTTTTGCCAAATTTGATAAGTTTATATGTTTTATTTGAATTATATTCATTAAGAATAATTTCCTTGAAGTGTCATTTGCACATTATGCAAAAATTATTTCCTGCCTTATCAACTGTAGTAATAATGAATTTACTTTTTAAATCTTCAATTTCTTTTTTAAGATGCTTGTTGAAGAAAATGCCTCTAATAACATCCCTACAATTATTTTTATAAATTCTATTCTTTACTTCTTTTAAAAAAAATTCAGACAAAAATTCAGGCCACATAAAGGAATAATTTTGACTAATGGTCGTTCCTTTATTCAGAAAATTTTTGTCCTGCTTCAGAGCTACTATGGCGTGTGGCCTCTGAGGAGAATCGCCATTTTGGTTCTTTTACAATTTTCTTCCATTTTGCTTTCATTCTAATTGTATTGTTCGTTCTATATTGCTTTTTTTTCTGTTTTTTTTTAATTTATATAATTTTTAACTTATTTTTCGAAGTTCTAATTTTGTTTTCGTGTATTCTATCAGAAGCAGCTGCATATGCGCCTTTCTGTATAATGCAAAAGAATTTTAATTAATTTATAATTGAAGTTAGATTAATATTTAATTTAATTTACGTTAATTTTATCAATTATAACTGCTAAGTATATTTACAATACTCTTTATTATTTTATTTGCTACATTTATGCACACGTGAGTTTCGGCAATATTAAAAGCATTTTTTAAATACACGTTAACATTGCTGTTATTTAGAGTCACATTTTAAATATAATATAAAGACAGACGAATACATCCAAAAATATTTGCATGCTGCAAAGTTTTGGACGAGACGCTCTAATATCTTTTAATTTTTTTGTCATCTCCGAAATATTTATTTTTCACTGGAGAAGTTTTCGAATTGGTTTAAGGCTAAATTTCCAACCTTTTGCTTAAGAATGTTTCCTCGTGTAATTGCCAAAGTTTTCAAGGACTGACAATATAAAAGCTGATTGTAAACTGAAATGGAATGAATGACGATATGAAAAAATGTCTTATTTTCGACTGCAACATTACATGGCTCTTGAAATTTACATTAATTTCATCATTATAGATAAAACTAAAGTAAGCCGAGATTCACTTTTAACTACAAAAAAAATTAAAATTTGTTAAGCGTTTCGAAATTAAAAATTGATTTATGCTAAGAAAAACAAGACCTCCGTAGATAATTTTACATTAAAAATAGCTGGACATCAAGAAAACTGCGCAATTCATTATTATGGAAATTAAAAAAGCGATTAATTTGTCAAGATAAATTGAATAGTTACATTTTCTCTTAAATAATGGTTTTAATAAAAATAATAAAAATGCAATTTGTTGAACAAGAAGTACTTTTCTCTTTCAGAATATTTTATTTAAATATTTTGTTTTCTTAAGTTATGACATTCATGAGTTGCGTAAGAATTAAATTGTCTGGAACTTTACAACCAGCAAAGCACTTCGTAAATTAAAAAGAGATTTAGAGTCAATTTAGTTGTCAGTTTTACGATTAAATTAT